>BLKM01000442.1:501593-565701 GCA_013340265.1 Coptotermes formosanus
ACGTCGATGCTTCCGATCTGGAAGCATCGACGTATTGGCGGTGGTGGTGTTGGTGGTGGTGGTTGGTGGTGGTGGTGGTGGTGGTGGTGGTGGTGGTGGTGGTGGTGGTTGGTTGTGGTGGTGGTGGTGGTGGTGGTGGTGGTGGTGGTGGTGGTGGTGGCGGCGGTGGTGGTGGTGGTGGTGGTGGTGGTTGGTTGTGGTGGTGGTGGTGGTGGTGTGGTGGTGGTGGTGGTTGGTTGTGGTGGTGGTGGTGGTGGTTGGTTGTGGTGGTGGTGGTGGTGGTGGTGGTGGTGGTGGTGGTTGGTTGTGGTGGTGGTGGTGGTGGTGGTGGTTGGTTGAGGTGGTGGTGGTGGTGGTGGTGGTTGAGCTACACCTCCGCTCCTCCATGTGGCCCCAAACACCGACTCAGAAGAAGAAACATCGTCCCCGCCCTGCACTTCAGTACGATATTACACAAAAAAGGGAATTTAACCTCACTTTGTTAACTTCATAGGTTGCGCACCTTACCATCATATTGCGGTGAACTGACGAGGACAGATGTTTAAGTGTATTGTCCAGCAGCTTATGTGGACCGGCAGAAGCAAATCATTTGGTGTATTGTACCTCCAGTAACAGCGGTTTTCTGCGTGCTGGGCAAGAGTTCTTTGGCACAGGTGGGGGGGTTTGTGCAACTCTTAATCATTTCGAAAGTCTTAAGCGCAGAAATACATTTATGAAAATTCTAAACTTGATGCACGTGCAGGAAGTACCTCGTAATGGGACTCCAGACAGAATGGCCTCGCTGTGTTTCTATAACTGCATCTTCAATTAGTAGTGTATAAGACAGCAGCAACAGAGGAAGCCTTTGAGGCAACTGTGTTGGCTTCCGTAGACGCGTAGTGTATTCTTAACATGCTTTCATTTTAATGAGATGCGCACCTCCCATACATCGCACGAAACACATCTCCGCTAAACGAATGACTCCCGTCTTATTTTGTGTTTTTAACTGCTAGCTCACACCTGAAAACTGACAAAGCCGTCTGGAGCCATTCTAAACGGTTCATTAGGATCTGAAATAAATTTACAGCACGCATCTCAACCGGGTACTTCTTTAATATGCCAAAGAAGCGCCAGTGATTCTAAAAGTACGAAAGAGTTCAAGTTATAAGGTCATTAAAATTATAAATGTAGCAGAATATGTAAGTAAGGTAGAGATATTTTGCAAAAGAAATTTATTATGCATTAAAAGAAGAGTAACATGATGGAACCTCATTTTATACATGCCAAAAATTTAAGATTAATATACTCATAACTTTAAACTGAAAACGGGCCAAAATCGCACCCATAGCTGTACAGTTGTGACTTTTATTGTAAGGGGTTCACTTCATACATTTTGTCACCACTTCTAACTTGTTTGGCCAGCGTTTGTGGCACAGTTATTTTATTCATAATTCGATACAAGTTTATTCTTGTTGGTGCTTGGAAACGTCGTAAAACCCAATGATTTGGCGGCAGCATTACTGATGTTAAGACAGTGAAACAATTCCTAGCACTTAATCAAAACCTGAAACTTTACTTCAATGGGACTGCCATTACTGTCGAAGCATGACGTGATGGTCTCATTTCTCTCAGGGTTTATTAACTTGATTTCGGGTTGAATTTATTTCATCCCTAGTCATTATTTTTTGGAGGGAGTGGGTAGTCGAACCTTCTGTACAGTTCTGTATGTGCCTGTTGTTTTGTATGGAACTTTGTATCTTACATTGAGGAAGATAAGCTGAGGGTGTTCGGGAATAGGGCGAAGAGGAAGATATTTGGGCGTAAGAAGGAGGAGGTAACAGGGGACTGGAGAGAAATGCATAGTGAGGAGCTTTGTGACCTGATTTCCTCACCAAATATTATTCTGCAGATACAATAAAGAAGAATGAGACAGGTAGGCCATGTGGTAGCCTGCGTGTGGGGGAGAAGATACCGAATACAGGGTTTTAGTTGAGAAACACGAGAGAAAGAGACCAATTGGAAGACCTAGGCATAGATAAGAGAATAATATTAAAATGGATCTTCAAGAAATAGGATGACGGGTGTGGGATGGATTATTCTGGCATAGGATTGGGACAGGTGGCGGGCTCGTTGTGAATGCTGTAATGAATTTTCGGATTCCAAAATGCGGGTCATTTGTTGACTAGCTGAGGGCCTGTTAGCTTCTCAAGAAGAACTGTGCTGCATGGAGTTAACAGTCAAATGCTCCCTCTTTTAGGGAAGTCGTCACTATAATTGCTTCTGTTGATTAGTCTCTCTCAACGTAAATACATAATGTGTAGGGCAGACAGCCCTTTGTGATGAAGATATACAAAATGAAGGGTTAAGGGCGTCACGCACAAGTAATTTTCTTGTTGTTGGTACACTGGCAAAATTCTACGTTTTCAGAGAAAGAAAAGCGTTCGGCCAAATAAGTGATAGGCATAAGATCGGTCGTAACAAGGTATATGACGTCATCACCCAGTACACAACTGCCGCCCTGCGTTACTTGTTTCCATTCAGTACTTCGCTTGTAACGTTGGTGAAAGGAGGTCAACATCAAAACAGCCCAAAGAGGGGTTCAAGAACGCTTGTTTACATTTACGTGAGTAATAATAATTGCACTTTTACGACGAAATATGACGACTGTCCGTACACACGATCCTTAGCAGCGTACCATAAGTACGATAAAATTTATTTGCGGCTTACGAAATATTGTGAAGGGCCAAATTAGATGAAGATAAAACTAGGAATTGCGTAACGTCAGGAAAACCTTTAACTCAGCAAATAATTGAGATTACAGCAGACGTAAATTTTTTGAGTTCCTTGTTCTTTTGCCATTAATAATAAAATTCTGGTTGATAATACGCACGTAACATAGAAATTGAGTATCATCTTTTCTACAGTTACAGGACGTCCCTCTTGAGGCCGAATAACAACCTACCATAGAAATAATTTTCAAGTGTCCCATCCCGTTGTGCTGCATAATATTAATCAGTTCTTCCTGTCAAACACACCTTTTCTTTCTAATATTATTAATATATGGCTACTACATGTTTCGGCCCACTAGTGGTCATCATCAGGTACACAGTACAAAAACTAAAAGAAGGTGTAAAGTTTGAGGCCTCTTCTTTTTTATATAGACGTAAATGTTAACAGAGTTTTTTAAAAAGTGTAGAAGGTGCAGTGTCTGTTGTTCCCTGTATGGGGAATAAATATTATGTATTGTATGCTGTATTTGATTTATTTCGTTGGGCCGAAATTACTGTGTGTGGAGCCACTTCTCTTTACGCTAAAAGTTATAGACTTTATTGAAATTTACGTTAAAAATTATTATAAAACATCGAAATATGATAAAAGTGCTGAAAACATCATAGCAGTGCTTAGAAACTTAAAATACTTAAGAAAACTTCGTTAGAAGTAGAGTAGTGAAACTCCCTTTCTCCTTTGTTTGACAGGAAAAACTGATTGATTAATTGCCACTATAGAATCTTCACATTCACTCTGAAGTACTATAAATTAAGTTTAATTGTTTATCTTTAAACAAATATGTTGACTCTTTTATTGCTATCCAAAAACACAAAGATTAGGGTATACAGAACTATAATTTTACCTGTTGTTCTGTATGGATGCGAAACTTGGTCTCTCACACTGAGGGAGGAACAAAGACTGAGGGTGTTCGAGAATAGGGTGCTGAGGAGGATATTTGGGCCTAAGAGGGACGAGGCGACAGGGGATTGGAGAAGACTACATAACGAGGAACTTAATGACCTGTACTCATCACCAAATATTATTCGGGTAATCAAATCGAGAAGAATGAGATGGGCGGGGCATGTGGCACGTATGGGGGAGGAGAGAGGTGCATACCGGATTTTGGTGGGGAGACCCGAGGGAAGGCGACCACTTGGGAGACCCAGGCATAGATGGGAGGATAATATTAAGATGGATATTCGGGAAGTGGGATGGGAGGACATTAACTGGATTGATCTGGCTCAGGATAGGGACAGGTGGCGGGCTCTTGTGAATGCGGTAATGAACCTTCGGGTTCCATAAAATGCGGGTAATTTCTTGACTAGCTGAGAAACTGTTAGCTTCTCAAGAAGGCCTCTGCTCCATGGAGTTAGCTAGTTAGTTAGTTAGTTAGTTAGTTAGTTAGTTAGTTAGTTAGTTAGTTAGTTAGTTGACTCTTTTATGTAGAACCTGTTTGTGTTCAAAAAAGTTTAATAATTTCGACTTGTTCTATCTTACGAAGGTTGCCAATTTGAGGTCTCAGCTACACGTAGTGACACGAACAATGAATTTATGTAGTTTATATGCCAGCTTTTATTTCGTACTTGTACTTTGCCTGATGATGGCAGTTTTACTTAAGCCGAAACATGTCGCGCATTAAAGTTATATAATAATATAATATAATATAATATAAAACATATTTGTGATTGACGGCCTTCACCCCTTTGCTCTGTAAATGCAAAAGCTGTACCATCACCCCATGAAGGACGCCGAGAGAGGAGTTAAGACTCGATGCTTTCTTAACCTTGGCAGTAAATGGAGCTAAGTTGTCAACTACACTTTTTGGCGTCTGAATCCTTGGGGAAAGAGTTGCACGTACTCGTTTGATGGGAAGTTTAGTGGGCCCCAGAGGCCACCTTGACGTGGACGCGCGGCCCCGTCTCGGGAATAGGCCCCAGACTACCCTGCCACTTTATTGATTATCCTCTGTTTGTTCCAACTTCTTGAATTGTGGTCATAAAACTGCAATATTAATTCAGATCGGTGTTATAGCAACTACGGGAAGTAAACAAACTATGCATTTTCAGGAACGTTTTAACTATTAACCCTTTAAAAACGGAGCGTATCTGTTTTATATAAGGACTCAGTGCGTACCGCGCTGTAAACACTCTCAATTTCGGTTATAAAAACCAATCTCTTAATGTTTTATAAGGCAAAAGTTTATGTTTGTTCTGAGATCCGTACAAAACACATAAACGCAATGTGGGCACCACGTAGAATTTTTTAATATTAAACCTGGTCGTATGTAAAGTTACCGCTAGGCTTTAAACGCTTAAATGCTTCCAGCCTCGTATGCGCAGTAGGAAATGCTACATAACGAGGAACTTAATGACCTTTACTCATCACGAAATATTATTCGGGTAATCAAATCGAGAAGAATGAGATGGGCGGGGCATGTAGCACGTATGGGGGAAAAGAGAGGTGCATACAGGATTTTGGTGGGAAGACCTGAGGGAAGGCGACCACTTGGGAGACACAGGCGTAGATGTGAGGATAACATTAAAATGGATCTTCAAGAAGTGGGATGGGACATGGAGTGGATTGAGCTGGCTCAGGATAGGGACAGGTGGCGGGCTCTTGTAAATGCGGTAATGAACCTCCGGGTTCCATAAAATGCGGGGAATTTCTTGACTAGCTGAGAAACTGTTAGCTTCTCAAGAAGACTTCTGCTCCATGGAGTTAGTTTGTTATGCGCAGTGGGACACAAAATAATTCTCAGGTACGCATGTGTGCGTTTAGAGTAACCAGCCCATCATTGTTGTGTAATCCATTCATGTAGAATATTAAAAACGGGGAATAATTGGAATGTCACAGCTATCCGTCCCTCCGTCTGGGTGTTTCATCTATAAATCATAACAAGGGATTTCAACAACATATGTTGTGGGTCGCATGTAATTTAGATTCAGATCATTTCGGTATGATCCGCAGTTAACATGAAGCTCAAATTGAAATTTGTAGACTAATAAAAACGGCTCTCGGTGGGAAACATACCATAAACAAGGATATCATTGCTATCTGCAGCTCTTGTTTGTAGCGCTTTTACATGTAGTGAAAAACTGACAAAAGGCAAGAACGAGACATGTGAGTTCTGTACGCAATGTGATTACGTCTGGAAAGTAAGTTCGTGTCCGAGTCGTCAGAGGCAATGAATGAAGTGTGCAGATTACACGTACCGTGTGTGTGTGTGTGTGTGTGTGTTTATATATATATACACACACACACACACAAACATACACATACACACACATGTGTATGTGTATTGTAATCAGATTCACATGTCGGCCCTTTTGGTGGATAATATACAGTACGACCCGGTTATAACGACCTCGGTTTATACGACACCTCACCTACAGAGTAAGACAGTTTGTGGTGCCAATTAATTCGTCACTGTTAACCATAATATTATACTTATCGGTTATAACGATACTCGTTTATAAAGACACAAAATAGTCAGTCCCTTTCGTGACGTAACCGAGTTCAACTGTACATTCTATAAAGGTGAAGTTGTCCCTGTGCAAGCCATAAAGGCGTAGGAGGGAGTGGAGATAGAGCTCTACACATTTTATTTTCTCGGCGCTACATGGGCATGAGTGGTCAGCTTCATTGTCATGTCGTTTTAGACCCGGACTCAAAGCACCCCCCCCCCCCAATCGGTACTTACTAGTGAGTGGGTCTGGACGCTTTGGAGAAGAGAAAAACTTGCTGCCTGTGTTGCCATACTGAAAACGATTGTTCGACCATGCAGCCCCTAGCCTAGTCACTATTCTGGCTGAGCTACTGTTCCCTATTTTTATACTTTTCTATATATGTGAGCCAATAATATGTTTTATTTTGGTTTGGATATTCCAGTATTACGTAAAAACACTGACTAGAACAAATCTTTAAACTTGCAGGCTGAGTTACAAGTTCAGAGAACCTATACAGGCGCGCTCCTTTATACACCCCGCCGTACCTTTAGATCTGGCACATGTAATTCTATATGACCTTCTTGCGTGGAGTATTTTATTTTGCATAGGAACTGTAAATTCATATGATAATTTTCTGTTACAGTGGTGCAACCGAGCAGGATAGTGGAATGGAAAAACTGTCGATTCTTATGCGGATGGATGTTTGGTTTGAACCTGTGTGGCAACACCGACTGCCCGGAGGTATTTGGTCGTTTTACTCAGTGCTGTTGGGTAAGTGCTGGGATAGTACTATCTCATCCTTCCAGATCATCTTGTATTCATTACTCACCTGTTATTTTACTGTCAAAACTCTATGCAGTACAGTCGCTTCTTTATGTGAAATATTTGTTCGCAGTCGGCAACGAAAATATTATTAGAAATAAAATAATGTGGGAAAATTAATCCGGCATTCTACGAGAATTTACTTGAATGCAAAAATGTGCAATGAATTGAAACGTAAAGGAAGCCTAGATTGATAAAAGGGATACCTCGCATCACTGTAAGATTAAAGGAAGGCAAAAACACAGATCACCAACAAATGCACAAAGAGAGTTTTATTATCAATCGTAACACACTCCTACGTGTTTCGACCCTGCTAGGTCATATTCAGGGAGAACTTTTTTGTTACCGTTACACTAAGGTTGCACTTTATAGTTGAGTGAGAATGTGCTGTTGACTGTGTACTGCGGAGGGTTCACACCATCCAAAAACAACGCAGTACACAGCCAACAGCACATTCTCACTCAACTGTAAAGTGCAACCCTAGTGTAACGGTAATGAAAAGTTCTCCCTGAAGACGACCCAGCCGGGTCGAAACATGTAGGAGTGTGTTACGATTGATGATAAAACTCGCTTTGTGCATTTATTGGTGATTAGTGTTTTGTATGACATAGTGCACGGACATGGAACACATTAAAGTAAAGGAAGGCTTTTACGGATAATCCTTTGCTTCAAATGAAAACTGAAAAACTTACAACCTGGGGAACTGGAGACCGGACGGTGCATTTTATTATTATTATTATTATTATTATTATTATTATTATTATTACATCTATTTTGTGCACAGTACATTTTTATATTTGCTGTATTAATCTCTTCGTACTATTTTCCTCATAAAAATATTTTAAACTTCATATGTACATACACATACTAATACATTTCTTAGCGATTTTACTTGTTTAAGGGCGGGGAATATGAAGGACTAAGCGGGAGGTGTTCTGACTATACGCGATTTTGTGTATACGCTCTGTGTGAGGAACGTAACCACCGCGCGAAATAAGACCGGGCGGCGCAGCCCAGGGTTAGTAACGTCATAGTAAAATAACGCGCAGAAGAAATTTACAGCGCGGCTACGGTAAACGTAAGCACATGTTAATTCGGTTGTAATGTATGGTGCATTTCGCTGGACTGACTGTAACGTACCGACTCCGTGTGTCTCCTATGAACACGTGTACTTGTTCTTTTTTCGTTCAGTACTGGTCATTGGAGGTGGCATTTAATTTCAGATCCCGGTGAAGAATTGCTTTTTAGGCGAGAGAAATAAGCGTAAAAAGCGTATTATCCAAATGAAATGCCGGGAGGATTGCGACTTTCCTGAATCTTGTTTCTATAAAATTTTATTTCTTTTTCAGTAATTACAGTATAGGCCTATCCAGGTCACACAGGACCTGGCACTATTCTGATGATGCGGTACACCAAGGCCTAGATTTACGCCCGCTTGTTTAAAGCCTTTTTGCTTTAACGCCCCTTAAAAATTTACACCACTTCCTAATTTACACCCCATAATTTTCGGTTTAACTTTCATTAGCTTGTGTATTGCTATTTGTATGTATTTTTTATTATGGGAATACCATTTTTGATTCATGCCTTTTTTATTTCCCTCCACTTTTTCTGGAACACGGTTAGGGAGTAAAACAAGTCCTGGATGTATTTCGAAATATGAATACGTCTGAAACTTGCCAGTGTATCAGTTGAGGCTCCTTTCTGCGCACAGTCCTTACAGATAGCGTTCTAAAATGTGTCAGAATTAAAGCGGAACTACGAATATCCTGTCACATATTTTGTGTAGGCGTGAGACATAGTGTCTGGAAGGGCAGGAAGAAAAAATTTGAGTGTGTTTAACCCTTTAAAGACGAAGCGTATCTGTTTTATTTAAGGACTCAGTGCGTACCGCGCTGTAAACACTCTCCACTTCGGTTATAAAAACCAGTCTCTTAATGTTTTATAAGGCAAAAGTTGCTGTTTGTTCTGAGATCCGTACAAAACACATAAACGCAATGTGGGCACCATGTAGAATTTTTTAATGTTAAACCTGATGGTACGTAAAGTTACCGCTAGGCTTTAAAAGGTTAGCAGCGTACACCGCAGGAAAATGATACGCATCTGAGACGGGTAAACAAATGCGGTAGTGAAGGAAGTTATGGGCTTATAATGCGAATCGTGATTGGTTCCACTGCTGGCCTAGTATTGTCCACGAAATTAGACCAAGGATTATCATATGAGCGCGTCCGTGCTGGAGGCAAGATATAGATACATTTCGGCTGAAGCAGTTTTTGGGCAGAGCCCAGTACTGGGACAGATGGAAGATGAATCTTAAGTTGGTTATGAAGACGGTAACTGGACTGAGGTGGCTCAGGGCAGGAACCAGTGACGTTAGTGTGTTAATAGGGCGGTAGGTAATTCTGCGTCTGTACAGAAATTGGCCTTATTGACAGCCTGATTAACTGTGAATTCTGCCCCATGGCCTGTTAGTGAAACCACACGTTTATGTGAACAATGCTAGGTGAATTATTACTTTACGTTAACATTATTCGTCTGTATTAAAGGCAGAATCCGTGATCTGCTGTGGCACGGAAGCGCACGTGTACTGTCTTCAGACGACGTGATTTTTCTGTAGTTATCATTCCAATTATAATCTTTGATGACTCTTCCTGTCTTGGTTACACGTATGCGCTTTGCAACACCGTTCGTGTTCAAAGTGGAGTATGTTACTCGCGAATACGTGCAAAAACAGTACTGCAGTAGTTTGTACAGAAGGTACCACTCTCAAATATATGCTCATGCGTGCAGTTTATGACGTATTTCGGCTTTGGAAAAGGAAACTTACGCTTTGGAAGAAACTTCATGATAAAATACAAAATTGAAAGGAAATCTCGTGTTTGAATTTTTAACATGATAGCTTTTGTGCTTGCGGAGTTTAAAAGGATTTCGGTGTAAATGTTTCTGTAATTTATTGTGTGTAATTCTCTGCTCAGACTGCAGTGAATCATTCGTGTCTGCACTTTTCGTAACTCTTGTTACATATCCTTTCCATCACTTTGTGAAGGGATGTGATGGAAAGACACTGTAGAGTGCATGTTTAAAGGCCGTAACACTTTACGTTACTTTGAAGTGTAATAAAAGTCGGTCTTTGAGTCACGTTGCTAATATAGTACAGCAGTTTGTTAAATCCTCGCTAGCTTCTTCAGTGTATTTCTACACATTCTCTACCGTGTTGTATGTGGGGAACGACATATTTGTGCTTCTGTGTTTGTATATTCCGAATCTTAGTTTATAACGTATCGACGTATGCATAAAATTTACAAGTACGTTCGTTTTTAAAAGATGACAGTCTAGTTTCCCTGTGGTATAAAACAAATACATATAGCAGATGTGCCTGAAATGTCTAAGTGAGGTATCTCGTTCGTAATGTGGGAAGTGTTAAATTAAAGTATTATTAAGCAGTAGGTAAACCACTGTCAGTGTATCTCTATGCCTGTCTCCTTATTAACATCTGCAGTCCAGTTAATTTGGAGATTGTCCTGAAATCAGCACGGACTCCTTGCCCGCACGTGTCACTGATAATATGTTTGGACGCCGATCCCTGTGGCCGTGCCGTCTAAGGCGTAGGGCTGCTGCCGCTCGATTGCTGGGATTGCGGGTTCGAATCCGAATGAGGGCGTAATTTGTCTCAAACTGATAACATGAACGATGTTCGAAACATATACCAAATAATTAAAAGGTAAAGCATTACAACTAGACAATTCTGCTCGATTCGCCTGGTTTTCTTGTGGAAGTGATGTGTCAGTCCATCTTAACTAGATTTTCTGTATTGTGAGTAGCTACTTTTATTTGGATTTAGTTTATCTACAGTCGTTTATCTAATGCGGTTGCAGTAAGTGGCATCTCAGCTGTGTGTAATGGACTCCATAATTATCTTGAGAGTGCATAGTGCTCAAGAAACAGTTTATTATTGCTTAAAATATCAACTGAAACGCAGTTTGAAGCAAACATTTACAGAAAAAAAAAGATGCAATCCTAAACATGTGGTCCTGACCGCATTATGACTTGCATTAAAAGCTAGGTCACTGCCCAAACAATTTGTTTTTCATGTCAAAACACACTGGGCCTGATGTAACGCTATGGCGTAGGATTTGCCTTCCCTAATTGATAGTTAATAAACGAGTAAGAAAAATTCCCTGAGTTCGCAGTCGTCACTACTTGTATAGAACCCGAAATATTAATTAACCAAACACTTTTATTATAAAAATACAAATGTTAAATCCATCCAACACCTTGTATTAAATCGCCATCTGTTCCCCAGCAAATTTTGGCGTGTATTCCAAACGTTAAGCCTAAACACAATCGAATTCTCTTAGCTTGAGGGAACGTGTGAAGAGCAGGCATAAAGACCCTGTTGTGTAACTTTGTACGAAGAATGCATAGGAATACCTGAGTAAGTGTGTCACCGCGTGACGATCGAATTATTGCTAGTGAAACACCGGTGTCAGTCAACCTCTGTAGAATGGTTTTAGGTACTGAATTATGCTAGCAATGTAACGAACATGCATCAGCTTCTTATTTAGATAGGAACTTCACTGGACTGCCATCACTGCACCAACTTAATTTCCGACTTTCGTCACAAAAATGTGTTGTCGTCGCACGCCTTGGAATAGTAAGTAGCTGCAGACACACGGATGTTAAGCTACGTAGTTTAGCTTTTTATTACTAGAGGTGTGGAGGCGTTTGTTACAAATATTTGTATGGGAGAAAGTCTAAATGAGGGACCTTATTTTGATCTCGCCTTTCGGATGTAATTTTAAAATTTTACATCAGACCGTCAAAATCCAGTTTTCACATGGTAGCGTAAGTAGTTTAAAAGTTATACGGACCGAGAGACTAAGGACAGGGTTGTCTGTAGGATACAGAACTCCGAAACTGCAACACCGTAGTTTAATATTTGTTATAACCAACCCTGGTCTTGGCCGATCACATTGACCGCGCCGTCTAAGGCGTGGGTCTGCAGCCGCTCGCGTGCTGGGATTACGGGTTCGAATTACGCCGGGCGCAAGGATATCTGTTGCTTGCGAGTGTTGTGTATTGTCAGGTGTAGGGCTGATCACTCGTCCAGAGGAGTCCTACCGGGTGTGGTGTGTCTGGGTGTGATCGTGAAGCCTCGATAATGAGGAGGCCCTGGCCCACTAGGGGCTGTTGCGCCATGAGGGGGAGGAGGGAAACTGTTCTCAACATAAATCATTTTCCGTTCTCATTAACCCTTTAAAGATGAAGCGTATCTGTTTTATATAAGGACTCAGTGCCTACCGCGCTGTAAACACTCTCCACTTCGGTTATAAAATCCAGTCTCTTAATGTTTTATAAGGCAAAAGTTGCTGTTTGTTCTGAGATCCGTACAAAACACATAAACGCAATGTGGGCACCACGTAGAATTTTTTGTAATGTTAAACCTGGTCGTACGTAAACTTACCGCTAGGCTTTAAAAGGTTAAAGACGAAGCGTGTCTGTTTTATATAGGGACTCAGTGCGTACCGCACTGTGAACACTCTCCACGTGGGTTATAAAAACCAATCTCTTAATGTTTTATAAGGCAAAAGTTGCTGTTTGTTCTGAGATCCGTACAAAACACATAAACGCAATGTGGGCACCACGTAGGATTTTTTAACGTTAAACCTGGCGGTACGTAAAGTTACCGCTAGGCTTTAAAGGTTAATGCGAGCTTTCTAAGACGCTGAGGAACGGATTATAGTGTACCTCTGCTCTAATCTTAACCTTTTAAAGCCCAGCGGTAACTTTACATACCACCAGGTTTAACATTAAAAAATTCTACGTGGTGCCCACATTGCGTTTATGTGTTTTGTACGGATCTCAGAACAAACAGCAACTTTTGCCTTATAAAACATTAAGAGACTGGTTTTATAACCTAAGCGGAGAGTGTTTACAGCGCGGTACGCACTGAGTCCTTATATAAAACGGATACGCTTCGTCTTTAAAGGGTTAATTCGGCTGTAGGCATGCTGAAGTTCAGCTCCAGAATTCTCTGCGTACGTGTCCGTAACTAAGAGTGTGCTTAATAACTTTGTAGAGTGTACCATTTGTCATTTGGAAGGAAAAAATAAAAAGAGTGCCAAATAGGGGGCCAAATATTTGAAGGCATCGCTTATTGGTTCGGCAGGCATGGACTGGATTGATCTGGCTCAGAATAGGAAGAGGTGGCGGGCGCTTTTGAATACGGTAACGAAACTTGGGGTTCCGTAAAATGCGGAGAATTTCGTGACTAGCTGAGGAACTGTCAGCTTCTCAGGAAGGATGAAGTTAATGACGGAGTTATCCGTTTTGAGGACACCCCTGATCATTTGCACCCTGTACCTGTGTGCTGTATTGTTGAGGTGGCTTGCAATTTTTGCACAGTTTTTTCATGGAATCATTAATTCAATGATTAGCGGTCATTAGGTTGGTTGAGACAGCGAATGACAAGTTAAGCTTATATGTTCCCGTTCTTCGGAAAGTGAGGCTGTCGGAACGGTTGTTTCTGTCCAATTCTTATTTCTACGGATTTATACAGTTCGTACGAGACGCCGAATGTGGCACGTCTTTGTAGGATAAGCAGTATTTTCTCACCCCCGGATCTATCCTAACATCTCTCAGTTGTCCCTTCTGTTTGAACACGTAGGCCCTGTCATTCTACTGACATCCGACGTGGTAGGGCATTAAAAGTATAAACACAGTTTTAAAATTTCTGTAAGCCCACACACTATTGCTTATTGATTATGCAGCTTCTGTGAATGTTGCGCGTAAGGCCCGTCTCGTCTTCCTTCATTTGGTCACACTAATAATTTTTGGTGAAAATTATAAATGCTGAAATTCCTGTGAGTGAAATTTTGTGTATCGTTGCATTACTTCCTCGTCTTAGGTCCAAATACGCTGCTCCATGCCTCACTTTGAAACACCCGCAGTCTGTCATCCGCGCTGTTCTGCGATATTACGCAACGTCCGAGTCCAAGACTTCTTGACCTTTTGAAAGTGGGACCAACACGTTGTCCCGAAACGTCGGTAAAGAATTACCACTCGACGCTGCGTAATATTCCAGAAGAGCGCAGATGTCAACATCGCGTCGGAAGCCTGGTATCGCCCGTAGTCTCCGTTCTACTGTTCCAACGTTCACCAAAAATGTCCCGCGTACATTATTCAAAGCGTTAAGATTCGAATCTTATAAGCTCGGCAACAAATATAAGCAGCCGATCGCAGTGGCCGCGCGGTCTAAGGCGTAGGTCTGCGGCCGAGCGCTTGCTGGGATCGTGGGTTCGAATCCCACCGGGGGCATGGATGTTTTTCTTTTGTGAGCGTTTGTGTTATCAGGTAGAGGTCTCTGCGACGGGCCGATCCCTCGTCCAGAGGAGTCCTACCGACTGCGGTGTGTGTCTGAGTGTGATCAAGTGAAAATAAACAACCTCGACACCTACTGTGAGTAGGTAGAAGAGGGAAGGACTACGAAACGAAACAAACATAAGCATCGAGTTAATTAAAAGTACCATCTTATTCCATACGTCCCTGTTTAACTCGACCTGAACACAGTAGCTACTGTTTCCGTATTGCTTTTAAGTTGCTTTTCGCTGTCCCTGGTACGTGTTTGCGGTAATAACGAACCATTATTTTAACTTCGTCTAGATAACATCTTAACGGCAAAGTCTGAAATAAAAAACGCGTTATATTCAATGTGAAGAGTATGGAAGCGACGTGACGGAACTGCTTGAGGCTATTTTTACGTCTCAATCTAAAGATCTGTGTCTCTAATGTGAAGACAATCCATCTCTCTCCAGCCTAACATCTGTAAATTCCTGGCCGTTACAGACGTAGCAGTATCTGTTTTAATGCCCACTTGGTGGGTTACACAAAATGGAACCATGGCGCTGTTCTCGTACTATTTGTTTGAATGACGGCATTACCTGTAATTTGTGTACGTGGATAGGGGGCTTAGTAACGTAAGAGTATATTATTCTGGGATGTGTAGCATGCATAGTAAAAGCGAAAAATACATGAAACTTTTGGTCACGAAGACGAACTTGGGTGACGTATGGACAGATGGGAGAGTAATACTAGGAATCGGACTTGGAGTTAAAGTGACGATCAGTACCAATAGTACAGTGTTTTTCGGTGTGAGACGATAGCTGTTTGCCAGACCACATGGCGGCATAGCTAAGAAGACCGTGTTGGGTGTGTTAGAAATGATATTAACCCTTTAAAGACGAAGCGTATCTGTTTTATATAAGGACTCAGTGCGTACCGCGCTGTAAACACTCTCTCTCTTCGGTTATAAAAACCAGTCTCTTAATGTTTTATAAGGCAAAAGTCGCTGTTTGTTCTGAGATCCGTACAAAACACATAAACGCAATGTGGGCACCACGTAGAATTTTTTAATGTTAAACCTGGTGGTACGTAAAGTTACCGCTGTGCTTTAAAATGTTAAGGAAATAAGGTGTAATTGACATTTGCTCTCTTTTGGGGTTTTAGGCACCGTAGAATGGCAGTTTCTTACCGACTTGTCGCGACAAACTATAGGTTCCCTCTTCAAGGGTCAAGCAGTCCGTCTACCGTCCTACGCTGCGTAAAATCTCAAAAGAGCCCACATCACATTTGGACCGCGACAGGAGCGTGAATCACGCATGGTGTAATTGCATGAAGTGTACCGAAATATCTGTGGGTAGGGTCCGGCGACATGGGCATCGACCTGGGTACTTGCCTTCGATCAAAGAAGGGAATTTCTTGGCTACGTCAATAACTGTCAACTTCTTAAGGAAGACCTGACATCTCGGATATAAAGAGACTTAAATCTTTTGAGAAGTGGGTAGAAATGTAATTATCTAGCTGGAAATGTTGTTTACTGTGTACTCGTAGTGCAAAGTTTTGGCTAGGAGGAACAAGTTAAGCGGGCTTGTATCAACAACACGTGTTGAACGATTGGTATCCACAGAAAAAGGAATATTTTAATTAGCATCGACGGCTTAAGAATGGCCTTGTAATGTAGAAGTTAGAATAGAATACGACTTAATGAAGAGTTCAGATGCTTTGCTCCTTTTTAAAATTATTTTAACATTTGAAAGAATGTTAAACTGACGTCTAGTGAGTTATCTGCTGCGGAAGATGCAAATTCCTGCAGCTTTACCTGACGTCCATACAGGCTCCTATATGACACTACTAAGAAGTCGTATATCATTATTTATACCTAAAATTCTTTAGCAGACTTGTCTGGATCGCCATTTTCGTGTTCTTCCATGAAACAGCAAGAGTAAATGGCATTACAAAATACTTAAATGTGTAAAGTGGTATTTACCTCGTCATTTACTAGAAATTAATGTTAATGATCCCTTACATTAACCCTTTAAAGACGAAGCGTGTCTGTTTTATATAAGGACTCCGAGCGTACCGCGCTGTAAACACTCTCCACTTTGGTTATAAAAACCATTCTCGTAATGTTTTATAGGGCAAAAGTTGCTGTTTGTTCTGATATCCGTACAAAACACATAAACGCAATGTGGGCACCACGTAGAATTTTTTAATGTTAAACCTGATGGTATGTAAAGTTACCGCTAGGCTTTAAAAGGTTAAAGAAGTCCAAAAAGGGAAATTTTACTCTTATACGAATCAAAAATTCTATGAATAAATTTGGAACAAAATTACGTTTTCTTTAAATTTCTGTGTAGATCTCCCATATGCCTGTCAAAGGCTTAGGGTACGATATACACGGACGGAAGGACGGACGGACTAACTTGCGGAACGGTAGATAGGCACAGAAGTTATTTTTCTGTTTTCGAGATGATTAAGGTGTGTCTTAAATTAAAACTTTCAGTCAGTTTACAGTGTTCAGCAAATTGCCAAGCACAATGAACGTTAAACTGCGCCCTAAATTTACGGAGCAGGATAAAAATGTGGAAGTAGTTGTAACGTATTAATAGGAATCATTTGCGGACTGGACCCTTTTGACATAGAACATAGATGCCACTCAGCACTTCGAAACTTCAGATATTTTCCTTAAAAAACCCCCTTAAAACTCCCTTATTTTGTCCTCCACCCAGTCTCCAAACCATCAAGCCATGGATTGCTACAATCGTTGCCATTCTAAAGCCACGACTCATTGCTAAAAAGGTTAAGATGCTCCACCGCTGCCTCATGTGCTCGACAGATGACTGAAGACGCCTCTGATAGGCGACAATGTCACACATAAATGGCAGTAATGATGCAGAGATGTCTGGCTGTCTACAGAGGCAGATACGCTGGATGCCAGTGAACGACAGGCGTTGGATCTTTGTTAGATACGCGATATAGAATCAGGGGTTTAATAACACCGTGGAATTATACTGTACTCCATCGTAGCTACACGGCATTTTAAAATCGGTTCGTTGCCTACTTTCTGCCCTTCACCCACACTGATATTAATTTGTCCGAGAAATAAAATCGGTACCTATTTTTAACAGGGCAATAAACAGTACAGATTTTACATTTTTTTGTTATGTTTCCTAATTACTTTCACATAAACACCGCAGCGGATAACTTCTCACATAAAATTAAGTATTTGAAGACGAAGAATGGTGAAGGTTATTACGTAACAAGTGCTTCCCGATTCTGAAAAAAAACGTTGCCTTTGGGAAGGTTCCCAGTTTTCGCCCGTTTGTCCGGCTAGTGAGAGCAACATTTGGATGAAGATGAGTGTGGCGCATTGGTCGAATGGTACCAACAGGGGGAAGCTGAAGTACTAGGTGAAAAGCCTGTCCCAGTGCCACTTTGTCCACCAAATTCTCACGTTAACTGACCTAGCATAAAGCCCTTTCTTCGGTGGTTAGAGGCCGGGGATAACCACACGAATCAAGGCACGGCTGTTTAAAGATGAAAACGAATCTGAATTATATTTAAACATTCAGTTCGTACCGCGCAGTAAACACACCCCCTCTCGGTTATAAAAACCAGTCAGTTCATTTTGTACAGGGAGATAGTCGCTGTTTGTTCTGAGATCCATACAAAACAGATAAATACACTGTGTGGGGCAGAACGTAGAATTTGTGAATGTTAAACCTGGTGGTACGTATAGTGACCACTGGGCTTTAAACCATCAATAATCTTTAGAGTATGCGTACCGCTGTGAGTACAATAAATACACATAAAATAAAAGCCGTCCTCACATCTTATTCTTCATTTATTAAAAAGTTAAAAATTGGCAACATGTTTCGACCACATAGGCGGTCATTGTCAGGCCAAAATGAAAATGTAACAGGAAGCAATTCTTATTATTGAGATCTAAATTGATATTACAGGTCATCGTAAGCGTCACTGTCATTGTTACCACAATCATCATTATCATCTCCTTCTGCTGCAAATATCACAACTATCACAAACAACTAATTGTTTGAACTCCACCAGTTGGTACAAACGGAGCGTACAGTTAATAAAATCAGGTATATGACTGCTGTTGGTACGTGCGTTGATCAGAATACTCAAAGGCAAAGAGATGTACAGCCCCGCCGGTAATATACATCCTGCACAAAAATTTGTCTTTCTTTCTTTCGGTGTTGCGACAGCACAAATTGGATCTAGGCTGTTTCTGTCTGAAAGTTCTAGATCACACACAATTAGACACACATTCCCGGTAGGATTCCCCTGAACGAGTGACTAGCACGCCGCAGAGACCATTACATACACAACACACAACAAACACTAGAGAAAAACATCCATGCCCGCCGCGGGATTCGAACGCGCGATACCAGCAATGGAGCGGCCTCAGACCTACGCCTTAGACCGCACGGTTACTGGCATAGACCTTTAGAAGCTGTTTGTCTCTCGGGATATTTACACAGGTGACCAAATTTTCGGTAGATTTATCGACATGAAGATTACAGTCGTTTGCGACAGTACGCTGTGTTGAATGGTAATTTGTTACCGACGTAAGTAAAAGTTTACCAGTCAACACAGCGTCGTATCCCATAAAACTGCGATGTTGACCAAACACGATGTTAAAATTAATCAGTTTTTCCAGTCAAACACAACTTTTCCCTTTATTATTATTATTATTATTAACCCTTTAAAGACGAAAGATAATCTGTTTTATATAAGGACTCAGTGCGTACCGCGCTGTAAACACTCTCCACTTCGGTTATAAAAACCAGTCTCTTAATGTTTTATACGGCAAAAGTTGCTGTTTGTTCTGAGATCCGTACAAAACGCATAAACGCAATGTGGGCACCACGTAGAATTTTTTAATGTTAAACCTGGCGGTACGTAAAGTTACCGCTAGGCTTTAAAAGGTTAATATATGGCTACTACATGTTTCGGCCCACTAGTGGTCATCATCAGGTACACAGTACAAAAACTAAAAGAAGGTGTAAAGTTTGAGGCCTCCTCTTTGTTACATAGAAGCAAATGTTAACAGAGTTTTTTAAAGAGTACAGAAGGTGCAGCGTCTGTTGTTCCCTGTATGGGAATAAATACTACGTATTGTATTCTGTCTTTGATTTATTTCGTTGGGCCGAAATTACTGCGTGTGTAGCCACTTCTCTTTATGCTAAAAGTCATAGACCTTGTTTAAATTTACTTTAAAAATTATTATAAAACGTCGAAACATTATAAAAGTTCTTAAAAACATCATAGAAGTACTTATAAACTTAAAAGACTTAAGAAAACTTCGTTAGAAGTACAGCAGTGCAACTACCTTTCTCTTTTCCAACGTGCATCTATCAGTTTTTTGTTGAGGGTTAAAATTTGAAGTTTTTTCTGTACACCCTGTGCGGGTGTTAGTGATTTTATGCCTCCCTGTGTTGTTCCGTTCGGTCATGTGTTCCTTTCTTTGTTACTCTTCTTTGTTACGTCGTTATGAAGATATATTTTCTTTTGTGTGTGTACGTATATAGTTCTGACGCTGCGGAACTCTGTTTGGTGTTGCTGGCTCTAAGGTCTGTTAAAACTTCAAATCACTCGTTTGTATAGCCAACATCGTCACTACAGTCGCCAGGAGACGCTAATCAATGTCGATTCAGGGTATGATCTCCACACCGTGTCTAAAATCCATGTTACAGAAGAGCGCATCTCTTAAATGTTCTTCTTGCCTGTTAGCAATTTAATCTGTAAAGAAGGTATACAGTCGTCTCACAAACGAGGTAATGATAGTCGAGTTTTTGCCTACTTGTGTGCGTGCGAGGTTAATCTTTAAATTAATTTGCCTGGAAATTTTGATGGTTCCAACTTCCCAATGCGGATGAATCTGCTTCAAAACTCTTGGCCAATCAACCGACAAACAAAATAACCAGTCAGCTGATCAATCAGTCAGCCACTCTGACTGACTGACTCCATGTAGTGGAGTGTTACTTGGGGATCCATTAATTCCTCAGACAGTCAAGAAATTCACCGCATTTATGGCCTTTGAAATTTCATTACCTTTTTCACAAAAGGCACCCGCTTGTTTCGATCCTGACCAATATGCAGGGCCGGGCTTAGGGCAATTGGACCGATTGGACAGAATCAGGCCCCGCGATCAGGGAGGAAATTAAATAAATAGTATATTTGACTCTTCGATTAAAAGTGAATAAAAATGATAAAAACTGGACAATTTTAACCTTTCATCCTAAATTATGTTAATATACCTAAATGTTAGTCCTTTTTTTTTTTGCTCCCGACAATAAATTTTAGGGGCCTGCCACAAGGATCGCAATCGGGCCCCGCCTTTGATAACGGGGCCACTGCCCATACGAATCCAGCTCGTACCTCTCAACATACTTAAGATCCATTTTAATATCATCCTCCCGTCTATTTCTAGGTCTCCGAAGTGGTCTGACGTTTCATGTGTCTTACTTCTGTGAAGTTCTACAGTTAACAACAGCGTTGTCAAGTTGCTTGTCATTTTGCTTTTGGACTTGGCGACTTTAGTGACGACTGAGAGTGCGCTGAATGCCGCCTGGCGCGTTTATTGCGCGTATGTCGTAGGAAAGATGTGATAAAGATGTAGCCTCTTGATGTAAATGAGATTCAAGCCTAAGTACAAGTCGTTCTGGGCAATAAAAATTTTCTGCTGCCACAGAATGTAATAAAGAAAGTAAGTGGCACTCACTTAGTGCCGCTTTACGTGCCGTGTGTCGTAAAGCAAGCTGTTTGTCCTAATTAACCCTTTAAAGATGAAGCGTATGTGTTTTATATAAGGACTCAGTGCGTACCGCGCTGTAAACACTCTCCACTTCGGTTATAAAAACCAGTCTCTTAATGTTTTATAAGGCAAAAGTTGCTGTTTGTTCTGAGATCCGTACAAAACACATAAACGCAATGTGGGCACCACGTAGAATTTTTTAATGTTAAACCTGGTGGTACGTAAATTTACCGCTAGGTTTTAAAAACGTTAAGGCCTAATTCGTGACGGATAATGATGATGATGATAAGTTTGTGACAGTAGAGCAGTATCGAGTTACTTATTTACTTTCATTCGGCCATGAAGTTAAATTAAATATTAATAAATTAGTTTGTTATTATGCCTTCTGTAGTGAATCTTATATTAACACCAGCAGTTTCTGTCAAGTTTTGCTGATACATAACGTACTTCAAAAACAAAATAAACTCCTGGTAGTGGAGGCAGAGATAATCTTTGAAATTTTCGAAATTTTTAACTTAATGTCATAGCTGAGATCTTCGAAAAAAATGCACTTGAAATAATCTTACCTTGTCACCTATGGAGGTTATGAAGTGTCACAGAAACATTTATCTGAAAACTGGATCGTGTTCTAAAAACAGAGTGTTGGCCTTACGATGAGAGGCGCGAGCCGCCACTGACTTGCATTACATCGCATCTTTCTGTGTACATTGGCTGACGAATGTTCTGCCAGACGGTGAACGAAGCGTAGCAGCTACTGACATAGAGTAGCGAGCTACACCTATGTGATACAAAACACTGACAATGAAAAATGGGAGTATATAAAACTAGACTGTGCCTCTTAAGTCCAGACGTTCGGAATAAAAATAATAAGTCTGCTGTATGGTCCAGCGAGAGTTTAAAATAGGATAACCATCAGTTATGTCGTTGAGGAAGGATTTAGTCTGTGGTTATACGAGGAACTCATTGCAAATTAATCCAAAGCACTGAAATGTGCATTGTTGTGGTCAATCAGGATAGGTTTCGCAGTGGGACAGGTATATAAGGGAAGAACCCGTAGACGTATTGAGATGGATATAACTGATTTTAATGACTAATTTTATGTGCTGTTAATTGCTCGTCTGATCAAGAAAATTGCCGGATTTTAGAGTATCCGAATGTTCATTAATCTTTTTAACGGGACAGGAAATATACGTATAACGTCACAGTGAGGCGCGTTCGCGTAACCATTGTTGCTGTGGAAATTCAATAAGTATTACATATTCTGAGTGCGTGTCTGTAGCCTTAGTTATCCAGCATGCAAAGCGCATGCGCCGTATTATATTGTCGTCTGTGGACAGTCTGGCTGTACCATATTTTTCCACGTTATCTCATAAACAGCACGATTTTCGGAAAAAGTTATTGAACATAAAATGTGTGTTTGATTTTCTCTAACTCTTTTGTCTGAAACGTTTCTCATTCTAGAAAGAATTCAGCGAGATACTGCTATAAATGTATATAGAAGATGGTGCTCTGTTTTGTAGCAGATGTTATTGTATTAGCGTGTGTATATTTTGCAGAAACACGGGTCTGAAGCCAGGATACTCTTTAAAGTGACTAGGATTCGAACTTGGTACCTGTCGAATAAACGTCTAGGACTTTATCATTTACCACGCTGCTTTTAGCTTTTGCGTTGGCAAAGCAGAGGCAAAGTTTGACACTAATTCTTTAATAGGGGCTGCATTTGTACCAACCAGAGCCGTGTTCTGCAAGTTGCGTGAAGTGTGTGCTTGATCTTGAAGCCAACACGTGGGACAGACACCATCCTGCATCCTGTTTAATGCTTTTTGTACTGTTTCACAATGATGTATTCATATGTAGGTTTATATTCTCCTTACGTGACATCATTTTCCCATACATTTCAACATCTGGGATTGTTGAAAAAAAGATAATACAAACCCTAGAAATAATATACTTCTACTAATGTCCTAAGAAACAAACGTCGTATTCTTTTTTATTACGTATCCAGCCGACTCTTAAAAGTATAATCTCTTGAAACCTAAGTAGGACCTATTTTAAATCATCGTACGTACAGAGAGTTCTCACAAACGCACCGCACTACAAACAAATATCGCTGTGTTATTGTTAGCAATTTTCTTAGGAATTCTTACGTAGGCCCGGAAAAAAGCAACACAGATGTTACCGTTCATGGTCATGCCTAACACAGGTGACGGTCATTTCTGCTTCCAGCATTCCTTTAAATTTTAACTTTCACCATTAGCGTGCCATCAGATGGTACTGTAGGCGTATTACACATAAATAGAACCTCGATGAGGACAAGAGACTTTTCTCTTCTCGATAACCATTCAGACGTGCCCTGGGGCCCACTCAGCCTCCTCCACAATGCGTACGGATAAAACATCTTAACCACACAATAAATCCAAATTAACCGAAGAGAAAGAAATTACTGTATAACGTCTCTACATAGTCGCTGCTGCGGGGAACTCAAGTGTTACTGAACAGCCTTTATTTGCTTAACCCTTTAAAGACGAAACGTAATCTGTTTCATATAAGTACCCAGCGCGTACCGCGCAGTAAACACTTGCCACCTCAGTTATAAAAGACGAATCAGTTGATGACGTTTAAGGTAAGTGCTGCAGTTTGTTTTGAGATATGTACAAAACACATAAACGCAATGTGGGCACCACGTAGAATTGTTGACTGTTAAACCCAGTGGTAAGGTAAAGTTACCGCTAGGCTTTAAAAGGTTAAGGGATATCCTGTAACATTGAATTATACGCTGAAAATAAATGGCATGTAGCCAGGCATCTTAACCGACCAGTCAACTAATCGTGATGACCCTATATATTCCGCCTTTAAGAATGTCGTTTAAAGACTGAAAAGGATTTGGAAATTTAGAGCACTGAGGTCAAACGCAAGCAGGAAACGTGTTAGGTATTTTGGCCGCTGTAACCTCTCGACGCTCGTTTGTGTTGACATGTTTTCGAAATCTGGTCGAGACAAGAATACCGGAATATCCAGCTAATGAACTGCATTTATTTTGAGTGCACTTCGGCATGTCCTGCTTCATGACGATGGAGAAAATGCAAATCTTCCTTACATCACCACCTCTCCTCTCATTAAGCGGCCGTAAGAAAACAAACGCACATCTCGTGATGAAATGTGTGGTGCCAAAGAGTTAAGGTGTCGTGGAAGCATGTTCGCATTTTTTTGTTTTTTTTTTCGTGATGCAGTAAAGTCAGGCTACTATTTCAGGGTGGCGAACTTTAGAGGACATATTTGTGTCATCTAGTGTAATTCTGTGAACGAGCTCCTGATTAACGCTGTCGTAAAATACAACGAGTGAAGTATGAATTGTCTTGGCCTCAGATACCTCTTTAGCTGGTATTTTTCTCAACAACAGTTATATTCAGCTATGGATGTCTGCAAGTAATTCACACAGCGATGTTACTGTAGAACGGTGCCTCGATTCAGATGTGTCCAGGGGGCAGGGGTTTTGGTATTTTTAAGTAGTTTTTACAACAAAATACAATTTTAAAGTATGGAAGGAAAACATTAATTGTAGGAACGTGTCTACCAATGTTCAGAAGGCTTACATTAAATATATACTTCTTTCTGAGAGTCTGGTAGGAAGGACTTCCATCAGCACGTGTTCCAAGTAATAATTGGCAATTGCCTTGCTCATATTCCTTGAATGAAAGAACAGCGGATACTAAATAAACTGTGTTTATTGAAAAGTCTCGTTAGAAAGCGGTCACTTGAAAACAAAGACAGTGAAAGGATTAACTTGAAAAATTTGCCTGGATGAAGAGTTCGCGAGGGATCTCAGCCGCTGTCGGCTGTCTCATTACGTCCAATGGTGCGCTTCATTATTACAGACGCTGGACCTGCGGGTTTTACTACAAAAATGTGCTTAGTATTTGATTCTGTATATGATTCAGGAGAAGCCGATATCGGCAACTGTGCGGTTGAAAGACACGTTGGTGTTAGCTCGAGGGAAGACGGGTTTGTGAGTTTAAATGCCACCTCAAACACTGCTGTATTTGCTCTCTGCTCTTACCGCCAGTCTTGTTTGTACTGATTTCACTGAACATTAACACGTGAGACGTATGCTATGCTAATTTTCTGGGGGTAAACGGTGATAGGATTTTTGGGGAAAAATAGAACTAGGAAAAAGATTTGATAAGAGGGGAGTATAGACGGATATACTTGTAATTTTTGACGAAATACGCTTAAACGGGTGTTGATCGTGTTGTGTTTGACAAATTTAGTGGCAAAGGATGTATGTTGCAACAGGGGACATTATCCCGTTTAAATTACAATATAATGTTATAGACAAACAAATTATCACGATGTGACGCAGTATTTGATGCAACAAATTGCACAGTCTATAACAAGTATTTGTCACTGTGTTCCTCCTACATATTCTGACATCGACAAGATCATACTATCTATATACCTCCCTGATGATGACCCTGTAGATGTCGAAACATGTGCAAGGAACATACGTGACAAATAATTTATTATTGATATGAAATTTGTTGAATCAAATACTCTATAATCAACCTATTGCACGGAATGTGGAATACGTTAAATATCGGATGGTTATTTGCAGAAACTCTTCCAAGTGCTGCTGTTGAGACAGGTTTATTAAGGGGAATGCGGGGTTGCTATTGGTGTAAGGCACAGCTCTGACATAGAATAGTGGGCTGTGGTTACGGAAAGTTGAGCACTTTTGCCAACCCACAATAACACGCCAGTAAAATTTCACTTCATTAACAGTGACGTAATTGAAGCATGGCGGAGTTGGTGTCAAGCTTATCGCATGAATCGCTTCCGCCCATTAACAATACGGAGCTGTCTGTGACGTGGTCAGGTGAAAACCCGGGCGAGTGTCCAACATATCTGTTGTAGCACTTACCGTTGATCGGGGCGAATCTGTGGACAGAATCGCTGAACTGCTGCAGTCTGTCCGCCAGGTACTGCGGGGATCCGCCATTCTGAAATAAAAACAAAGAGCCATCATCAAATGTCACTTCCCTCTGAGTAGAGTTTTCGAAGTTGCCAAGATAATTTTTTATTACTGTAGCGGTTTGTTGGTCTTGCTGTGGTAGTTGCTTTAACTTTGTTTGTGCCGCTACAAAATATATGAGAAAATATTTGGATTCGCGAGAGATTAAATGATCTGAGAACCGAGAAAATTATATTAGAGGAAGCATTAAGAGCTACTTGACAGATATCGATTGTCACATTCCCGCCGCTGTACTAAAGGGAGTGTGGACGGGCAGCCCAGATACCACGGTTCGTACGGCATGTGAGCCGACAGAAATTGGCAGAAGATTGTGGTGAGATAAAATAATGATTCTGTATTTTGAGGCATTTAAGACAGCGAAGTTATATTGGGCTAGGTATACGGATTGGGGAAACATGAACTCCTCAAAATTTGGCGGAGAGTGCCATTTGAAACTCTTCCGACGTGATACAGATTAATTGGGTACGGAGTAATGAAATTTATAGTTGGCCCTCTATTAAGGCGTGATGGGTAACGGTTTCATTGTTGGTATGGAACTTGGTTGTTCTGACTCACTTCGTCATCACCTTTGAAAAAATTCTGACAACGTGTTTTGAAGTGCATCAGGAGGCCCGCTTAATACATTACTTCAAACTTTTCATTCGTGATTAACCTGATTGTCATCTGACGCTCTATAATGTTCGCTCGTGACAAAGCATCTTTATATTACCTAAAAACAAATATTCTTCTGCCCCTGATTTCGTTCTGCAACTGCATACCTTAATTTGATGCCAAAAATGTGAGTCTTGATTACATGTATTTTACTTTTGGAATATATTTCTGTTTCTCATGAGTTTTAATTTGGATTTTTAGGATCGTATTGTGTTTGCGGAAATATGGCACATGGAAATTTAATTCCTGCATATTGAGTGCGACAGTTTAGATCACTATGTCGATCCGCACAAGATCTCCTTGCTTTTGACGCCGTGTGGGTGTTCAGAACTTGGATATCGCGTCTAGAGCTTAGAAGCACACGACGTGAAACTCAGATTAAGAAACCCTAAAATAATTTTTGGTGTACTGTTAACCAGTCACTTTGTTGCAGAATTTAGTTACGGTTAAAATGTTTATCATCATCATCATCATCATCATCATCATCATCATCATCGTCGTCGTCGTCGTCGTCGTCATCATCATCATCATCATCATCCCCTTTATGCAGGGTATTCACACTTATATACCTGAAACAAACCACGTTTCTAGGGTACACAGTGCCGCAGCTATTCTGCGCGTACTGTTAATGGTGCATATAGCGCTGTCTGCAATATTAAACTCCTTTGTGCTTCTACATTAGCACTTCCCGCAGTGTGTGTGTGTGTGTGCTGTGCCCAATATAGCTGTTTTCTGCAGTTCCTTGATATCGTGCTGTCCCGGTATGCTGCTCAAGTATTTTCTGAAGGGTTTTGAAATGGTTCCAGTTGCTCCTATTATTACTGGCGTCACTTTTGTTTTTACGTTCCACATGCGCTGTATTTCTGTTATTATTTTTTTTCTATGCCTTTCTGCTCAGTAATCGCCAGCCACTGCTTGCGTTATTTGTAAAAAAGAGGTCTGTTCCTTGAGGTTTCCTTACCAAAACTCTGTATGCATTTCTCTTGTCCCTCACACGAATCGCGTGCCTCGCCTATCTCATCCTCCTTAATTTGACCTCTCTAATAGTATTTGGTGAGGGGTAGAAATCATTGGGACCGTCTTTATGCAGTTTTCTCCACCCCTTTGTTACCTCCTCCCTGGTAGGTCTACGCATCTTCCTCAGTAATTTCTTCTCGAGAGTCCTCAGCCTATGTCCTGCCATACGAGACACCCGGTTTTACACTGATGTAAGGAAATATATCTGCAAAGCAGGCGTCCACGGGTCTTCCAAAAATCCAGGAGCCATCTCAAAATTGTAGGCGCCAGAATGGTGGCATTATCAAGTTTCGTACAAGTATTAGGCATCACAGTCTGAAATTTAGTCGCCGCGGCGACCTGGCGCCAGAGATTTGTGCATTCCTGCTGTACAGTATGATTTGCTATACAGCCGTAGATTTCTGTCTATAAAAACAGGCATGAGGACGAACAGCGTAGGAATATAAGAAACAGCAGGAAACATGTTTACAAAATACTGAATTACACACACACTTCAACCCGCGGAACAATTTTGTCAAATTTTTAAGCCTTTATGTATTTGGCGTAGGGGCACGCGGTGGCGCAGTTGGCTGAGGCACTGCGTTACAAGCCGGCAGGTCGAGGATTCGATTCCAGATGGTGCCATTGGAATTTTTCATTTGACACAATCCTTCCGGCCACACTATGACCCTGGGGTCGACTCAGCCTCTAACAGAAATGAGTACCAGGAATATTTCCTGGGGGTAAAGGCGGCCGGTGCGTAAGGCTGACCTTCATGTGCCGACTGTATGGAAATATGGGACACTCAACATCCCCGAACCATCAGGGTCTGGCCAGGCCTGTAATGGAATCTCTTTACCTTAATCTTATGTATTTGGCGTACTGTCCGAATTGACAAAAAATTTGTCGTCTTTAGTCTTGTAATGCAGATCCCTCTTTTAACCCTTTAAAGACGAATGATAATCTGTTTTATATAAGGACTCAGTGCGTACCGCGCTGTAAACACTCTCCACTTCGGTTATAAAAACCAATCTGTTAATGCTTTATAAGGCAAAAGTTGCTGTTTGTTCTGAGATCCGTACAAAACACATAAACGCAATGTGGGCACCACGTAGAATTTGTTAATCTTAACCTTTTAAAGCCTAGCGGTAACTTTACGCACCACCAGGTTTAACATTAAAAAATTCTACGTGGTGCCTACATTGCGTTTATGTGTTTTGTACGGATCTCAGAACAAACAGCAACTTTTGCCTTATAAAACATTAAGAGATTGGTTTTTATAACTGAGATGGAGAGTGTTTACAGCTCGGTACGCACTGAGTCCTTATTTAAAACAGATACGCTTCGTCTTTAAAGGGTTAAACCTGGTCGTATGTAAAGTTACCGCTAGGCTTTAAAAGGTTAATCACTCAGAACAGGCATATGGCGAATTACGGTGGCTGTGCGCGTCAGCAGGTTGGTAACTCGAGTATCCAGTTGATGAAATTTAGTTTTCTTATTAGATAATAATTTCAATTATTTGCAGTTCCGCTGATTACAAAGGAGGAACACAAATCCTCCAGGTTATGCTCCGTTTCTTTCGTACGTACATTTGTCTTGTGTCACTTTTTCTCTGTTTCTTACACGAAAGGAAGACTAGATGAAGCAGAGTTACTATCGAAAGAACCTCGCGCGGCCCTCTTATAGCTAGTAGCCAACATTCCACTACTTTAAATCACGCGCGTCTTGTTTTGACTTTGCACATCCGTTGAAAGAACTCTTCTTGCAGCACAAGGATTTCTGTGGACAGGGTGGAAGCAGATTCAGGGGTAATATATGGGTCTCTGACCTCATTCCCTCCCTCAAGGACCCACAGCAGTGAGGATGCCTCTGGGGATCGCGTTTCGCTTGTGTCTGTATCTCCATTCTTCGCGCCTACGCATCTCACCCCACACCACTGCTGTATCTCCCTACTCAACCCCCATTAACCTTTCTTCAAACATATCGTAGTAAGAATGCTACTGGATTGAGTGTCGAAGAAGTGGAGCCATTCGCTGTATGAAAGCATGAGTGGCTTTCGTCACGTTGCTTATCGGATGTTAGTCATTGAGTCTGCCGGAGAGGATGTCATTCCCCCTGTCTCTGTAGTGTACATTTAAGAACTTCCGGTCCGTGAAAGAAGTTACTTTGTTTCAAATTTATGTGACGTCTTTAGAATGGCTTCGTGGATTTAGACAATTCGGTTCCTAAGCGAATTCTTGAGATGTTCTCCCGATTTAAACCGGGAGAGTCATTAAGGATTGAAAGGCCATGGACGAGTTTGGAGCCAAAACATTTTTGCTCATCTCCATGCAACAGCAGCAGCAGCAAAAAATGTGTTGTTGTTGTTGTTGTTGTTGTTGGTGGTGGTGGTGGTAAAGATACAGTAGCAGCAGCAGCAAAAAATATGTTGTTGTTGTTGTTGTTGTTGTTGGTGGTGGTGGTGGTGGTGGTGGTGGTGGTGGTGGTGGTGGCGGTGGTGGTGGTGGCGGCGGTGGTGGTGGTGGTGGTGGTGGTGGTGGCGGTGGTGGTGGTGGTGGTAAAGATACAGTAGCAGCAGCAGCAACAGTAGTAGTAGTAGTAGTAGTAGTAGTAGTAGTAGAAATGGTAATGACAGTAGCAGTGCTAATGGTAGAGGTGGTAGTAGTAGCAGTACTAATGGTAGAGCTAGTAGTAGTATTACCATTAGTAGTAAAACTTGAGTTGAAACAGAAGATACGTTTAACGTTAATGAACAAAGGAACTAACCGTGTTGATGGAGTTGTATATGGGGGCGCCCTATTCCTTTATCCGGACAGGGATAATGCTAAGGCCCTTCTTTGCTTTCCTTGGCTCTTCGCAGCATATTCTCGGATATTATCTGAAAACTGGCTACGACCGCTTCATTCCACAGGCTTTCGTATTAATCATTCTCAGTTATGTTAACATTTTATACTCTATAGTCAATGTAGCTGAGAAAGCGTTGTTAAAAAAACTGAGAATCAAAACCGATGAAAGCGTTAATTTTATAGGCCTACTTCCGTGTATTGGCTGATAACTCTCTATTAGACCGCAAATGTAAAAGCTAAATTTGTCTCTGCCCACGCCATGAAGGCAGGTACAGGGAGTAAAGGTATAGCTCCACTCATTCCTAATCTCGGGACTAGATAGGTCAACATCACGCCCCGACCGCTTTACCGCTGGAAAGGGAAACCTGTGCCCATTGAATAGGAGCCTGGGTAGACCTCAGAGCCGCTTTGGACGTTTTGGGGGAGAGGAAAGTTTGTTGCCTTCTTCAGGGTGTATTATATTGTGGCCACAACACGCAACTGTACATTGTGGCACGATTGGCCACGAGACACCAGAACATCGTACAGATTGGCGTAGTTTCGATTTGCGCCGTTTTGACGTAACTTCCATAAGCAACACATCAAAATGAAGTGATGTGGAGGGACTGGAGCAGCCGCAGGTTGAGTGACATCACATTTATGTCCTTCCGAAACGTTTCCCCATATCTAGGAACGTATTTCCAACTTAAATAGATAGTTGTCTGTACGTTCAGAACCAGTTGTACTTCGGCAACAAAAGCTGACAAGCTTAAGTTAAGGTTGAACCGTGTAAATTGTTTCAGTTACACTTTAGTAAAATGAAACGGGGGAAAAAATGCAGAAGTTTTCAACGTAGATAATTTGCCATTATTTTTTTAACCCTTTAAAGACGAAACTTAATCTGCTTTATATAAAGACTCCGTGCGTACCGCGCAGTAAACACTTTCAACCTCGGTTATAAAAAACGAATGAGTTGCTGATGTTTACGGTAAAAGTTGCAGTTTGTTCCGAGATACATACAAAATACATAAACGCGATTTGAGCACTATGGAGAATTATTGAATGTTGAAGCTGGTGGTACGTAAATTTACCGCTAGGGTTTAAAAGGTTAAAATACAGTTTTACAAGGGGCAGGGGAAAAAGGATGGATGATGTCATTCCCACCTCAGAAGTTCACAGGCCTGCCATATAGGCACTATTAATGTTAGAAAATTGCAAGCGCACAAGCAGGACGACCTCCACCTTCATGGTGTGTTGTCGAGTTTCATAAAAATCTGTCAGCTGGCTCAAAAGTTACTGGAAGGGCACACCAAAGGACAGGGGGATGAGAGTAAGCCTAAAGTTTTTTGTTGCGAGGCAGTTAACGCCTAATGTTCGTTGCAAACGCAAAGTACGTAAGTAGGTTGCAAGTCATACACAACATTCTTTATCAGTTTCAGTGTATTGAAAATTGGGACTGCGTTCTGGCACACGCTTTCAGCTCGTGATTAATTCCGCCTTAATCTGTATTTACGCGTAGGCGGCATCACGCATTTTTGCGGGACTTACTGTTTAACCCTTTAAAGACGAAGCGTATCTGTTTTATATAAGGACTCAGTGCGCACCGCGCTGTAAACATTCTCCACTTCGGTTATAAAAACCAGTCTCTTAATGTTTTATAAGGCAAAAGTTGCTGTTTGTTCTGAGATCCGTACAAAACACATAAACGCAATGTGGGCACCACGTAGAATTTTTTAATGTTAAATCCGGTAGTATGTAAAGTTACCGCTAGGCTTTAAAAGGTTAATAACGACCCTCAGAGTTGCTTCGGGACTCTGGTTCTTCTGGCTTTCGCTGCCAGCGGAAATGAAATTGAAATACTAGCAGTGTTTTTGAAAGAGGAACACAGTGTGTACTAGTTAAATAAGTAAGAATACTCGTGCGATTGGTAACGATGATATAGATAATGATGTTGATGATGCCAGTTGTGATGATGATGACGATAATAAAGCAGGAGAACATTCAATATTTTCACTAAAAAGACCGCTGTACTTGGGATATCCTACGTAATACGGACAATAGGCTACTACAGTTTGAAACGTGGAAGCCTGAGCGGTGGGGATCACCGTTGGTTCTAGAGAAATACCAGGGAGGAATGGCCTGTGGCAAGAGGCAACATAATAATAATAACAATAATAATAATAATAGTAATAATGTAAAAACAAACGTAATACCAGTAACAATAGGGGCAAATGGAACCATTTGAACATTATTAAAAAAATACGTGAGCAACATACCGGGAAAGCACGATATCAAGGAACTACAGAAAACAGCCGCGTTGGCCACTGCACACATACTGCGGGAAGTGCTGATATAGAAGTACAAAGCGTTTAACGTGGCAAATAGCATTAGGCGTACATGTGCCATGAAGTGCAACTACAAAATGGCTGCTACACTATGTACCGGAGATACTGTACGTGGTTTGTTTCCGGTATATAAGTGTAAGTAACCTGGTTGAAGGTGATACCAAGTAATAATAATAATAATAATAATAATAATAATAAAGACGCAAGTACCATTTTAAGGGACTCGATAATAAGTTCTAACTTCATAGCAACGCCCTTACAGTTCGTGAAGTATTGTTTTTCGCTCAAAATTGTGTGATTTGCCCCCGAAATTTCCACACAACCCCTCAGGACAGAGGGTGCACGAATTTCCCAAAATACAGAAACGACAACAAAATTCTAAGCGCTAGAAGGGTGACACTGAAGCAAGTTCCATACTGAAGACACAAAAATTACAGGCGCCACTGTACAAAGTTTAGTCACCTGGGCGACCTGGCGCCGGGGAATGGCGCACTCCTACACTGCCGAGTTCACCGTCTTACTTTTTATTGACGCCCATTTATAATGATAGAATGACATCAAATTCTTTGGAGTTATATGTTTTGCACGCCAGCTGAGTTTCACTGTCAAAAGTTTGTCTGTGGTTTACCTCAGGCACAAATTCCAATAACCCCTGCCCATTTTAAGGTGCATTTCCGAAACTTGAGGTGGATTTCATCCTGTAAACCACATTACATATAAGAGACCACTTAACGGATTTCGATGAAATTTGATACGGCACGTACACTAAGTTTTGTGAAATGATTGTTTGTTGATTTATGTTGGTACAGTATACTCCTCATTGTTCCCAAAGCCCTCTTTAATCACTGTCAATTCTAAAGAAGTCGCTAAGTGCATTGGTATACTTCTAACATACATATCTTGGTCGTGAAAATCAAAAACTTTTTATGTGAAGTATTTTTGATATAATGAACACTAAATGAAACCTGTACGATGAAATATAATTTCTGACCTTGCATATTGCAATGTTTCCAGTTCGGCAAACTTTGGAACAGTACAGTTTAACTGCGGTCATTGTCACAGCACCGTGTAACGCAGTGCTGTTTAGCCTGCTTCCATGGAGGACACCTTAAAATAATTTTTCGTATCCCGATGAACCCCTACGGAAACTTTCGCAGTTCTGAAAAGTTGATAGCGGGGAGCGGATTTGAGTTACTGCCAAATGATTGTCAATTCTCGCGATATTTTGGGGAATACTTGAAATTTTACGCTTTATTTCATAAATTTACTTATTAATTCCACGATTCATCGCGGAACCCTGGTTGGGAAACACAGGCCTGAGGCAGTAAGGCACGTGTACTCTTTCCAACCACTCGAACAGTGAGGTTGTGGCTTCAAAGATTACTCGCCAAATGGATATGTGTCGGTATCACGTTGTGTTTGATTTGTCTGCATGTGTCACTTGTGATTTGTCATTTCGTCATTCAAGAATATCTGCGATATTTCTAAAACAGGGGTCCACAAATTTTCCAAAAATCTAGAAGCCACTCAAAATTCTAGCCACGAGACGGGTGAGATGGGCAAGTTGCGTACCGAGGACCTACAAATTTTGGTGCCACCGTACAAAATGTAGTCCCCTGATGACGTGTCTCCCGCGATTTGTACACCCCTGGTCTAGAAGCTCTATAATTTCATAAGTTAATTTGGAAGTGGGATAGATCAGAAGTCGTAATCCGAAAAACTGAAGAAGAAGAAAAATCAAGAAAAACAAAAACAAGGAACAATAAGTAAGCTCCAAGGCCAATGAGTTGTAGCACCATAGTGTTTCCTTGCTGCTCAGGTTTGCACTCTGCACATAAAGGAACCCTATTTCTGGTGGTCCCTGTAGCCTATAGTTGCCAGTGTATCCATTATTACCGGAGAATCATTCCAGTGTCTCTGTAATCTACCTAGCTTACAAAACTCAGTCGACATTTTGGCGGGATTCCAGAGCCCCCGTGGACTAAGAATATCTCTCATTTTAATCGAGGGACGATAGTGCGTCGTCGTCTGTCGCTGCTGGTGTAACTTGCGGTGCTGCGACACATGTACCGAGCCAGCCCAAACCCTTGCTTGGATGAGCTGTACCTAACGAGGAACCGCGCGTTCTGATAGCTTGTTTGTACAGATGCGACATCGCTATTTATTTTAAAATTCTTCTTCAGAAAAGCGACATTTTACTTTAGAACATTTTATTGGCACGGGTTTGCTTTTAATCCTCGTGCCTTCTTTACTGTCAGTGTTATGGAGGCTGTTTTAATGTCTTACAGTTATCACCACCGAGATGTCAGCGTGTTTTAATGAGCCTATCATGGAGAATAGACATGTCATTAGGTAATACACTGTGATTAAGAATTTATGTTGGAACTCAAAAGAAAAGCTCTCGTGTATTGCGAAAATTAACCTTTTAAAGCCTAGCGGTAACTTTACGTATCACCAGGTTTAACATTAAAAAATTCTACGTGGTGCCCACATTGCGTTTATGTGTTTTGTACGGATCTCAGAACAAACAGCAACTTTTGCCTTATAACACATTAAGAGACTGGTTTTTATAACCGAAGTGGAGAGTGTTTACAGCGCGGTACGCACTGAGTCCTTATATAAAACAGATACGCTTCGTCTTTAGAGGGTTAATGAGCCTATCATGGAGAACAGACATGTCATTGGGTAATACATTATGATTAAAAATTTATGGTGGCACTCAAAAGAAAAGCTCTCGTGTATTGCGGAAATTAATTAACGTTTTCGACTTAATATTTTATACAACTCCCCATGGGTCTAATGAGGGAGCTTCGTATGAGATCACTTAGCTGAACAACAAAGTCCGTGCTTTTACTGAACCCAAATTTTCATCACCACATGTACAAAATCTGCCACTTGACCGGTCCGTTGAGTCCTTCGAATATGATCCACGGCCAGGTCACCACACTAATCCTTTATTCGCATTTTCTGATCCATATTTTGCAATCATTTCTCATTTATAATTCAGCGCTCGTCTGATTATCTATTTCTTTTCCTGCAGTGTCGTCTGCCCCCCCCCCCCCCAAATGAGAGTGGGGGCTGCGATAGTGTAGCTAGTATATCGACTCACTACGGGCTGGATGGTCCGGGATTCGAACCCTGGGGGCAAGAGATTTTGTCTTGTTCACACCCATCTAGACGGGCCCTGAGACCCATCCAGCCACTTGTACGGTAGGTACTAGGGCTCTTTCCTGGTGTAAAGCAGCCCGGGGAGTCGCTTTGACTACCCACCCCACCCCCACCCCCACGCCAGCCCCCCCCCCACCCCACCCCCACCCCACCCCACCTAGCACAAGGTGGAAAATGAGTAGAGTTGTATATGTTGCTTCCCCTATGTGACTTCATGACAGGTTAGGGGGCGACGTTTGCCGTTACTCCGTAAGAATGACAATGTAACTGCAATAAAATGTAGGCCTATATTATTTGTTAACACACACCAGTAAGTTCTGGAATCGAGTACTCTTTTGTCTCATTTGACTTGGGATTTGCTCTTTCAAAGCCCAATGATGTCCAGCTGTTGACAGGCTTCCCTTCGATTTTTCCCCCGTCTTCTTTTCCATGTAGTCTGTTAAATAATACGTGTTAAAATGTAGTTATTTCAGTACTCTGAACACCTTCGCTTGTAGGTGCCGCCTTTAAATATTTTACACGTCATCATATAGATATATAATGCGAAGATTAACTTGTCTTATTTCTATTCTCATTTCCACACTTGTTTATTTATTGTTTGTTTCTTTCTTAGTCTCTGTAAATGCGTTATCTGAAGTGCACGGGACAGGCCTAAACGTAGGCTATTGTGCAGATTAGGAACTGAGAAAAACGCGGAAGGAAGTGGCCGTCGTCATCCCATTTAAGATATTTCTGTGGAAGGGTATTAGTAACAGTTTTACCCATCTTAGTAGGGAATTGAACCCGGATATGGAAAATCGCTAGGTAACCAACCAACCAACGTTACACGTTATGCCTGTGTCCCAGAGATATGTTTACGGCTACATCCGAATACGGAGGTCAACTCATTGCACCTCTCCCTTCCCTCACGGAGGGGCGTCATAGATCACAGTCACATGGCTCACAGTTTCATCCGTTATGCTTCATTGCAGTTAAAGCCCTACCGACTAATGAGAACACATATCTCTTACTTTTCCTTGCAGTAGCAAAGAAGAAAAAAAATCCTAAAACAAAAACAAGCGAAGAAATCGTAAATCGTCCCTCCTTTCCTTCTTCACTGAATTAATGCCCTGACTTCGTCGTGCACGCTGTAAAAGTGTCACTAAAAGTTTTGCTCTGCTGCTAGGTAACAAACAGAGACACAAGGAAATCATAAAATGAAAAAAGAGTGAAGTATATAAATTATTGATTTGTACACGTTTCTTAAGAATCGGGATTAAGGAAAGGGCGGTAATGCTATTGCAACATTCTCAGCAGTAGACGTAGGGTGATAAAATAAACTTGAATACACACGGAGCGAACTACAAATTCGAGGGACAGAAGCGCCATCTGTTCTTCGGTCGCCTATTTTTGTAGCTGTTGTAATAACATATACACAGAAAGTGAATCGCAGTGTTGTAACAATCCTCACAATTCCTGTGGGACTGGTTCCTTGAACTAGACTTAGTAACAACACTTGGAAGTACTTTATGCAGTGTGAAATTTGTACGCTTTTCCAACGATTAAAACCTCGCTGAGTTTGTTTACTTCTAAGTTGATTTGGATATTTTTCGCCGGGATGTACTTAAACTGTTATACGCACAAGTACACTAGCAACGATTAATTAACTCTCTGGTTGTGAAGTCAGAAATTTCAGTAGGCTTACTGATAAAGCAGAAACACTAATCACCAACAAATGCACAAAGAAAGTTTTATCATCAATTGCAACACACTCCTACATGTTTCGACCCTGCTGGGTCATCTTCGGGGAGAACTTTTTGTTATCGTTACACTAAGGTTGCACTTTACAGTTGAGTGAGAATGTGTCGTTAACTGTGTACTGTGTACCGGAGGCGTGCACTTAGTGCAGGCCGGGATCGCAGAGAGTTCACGCCTCCAAAAACAACGCAGTACACCGTCAACAGCACATTCTCACTCAACTATAAAGTGCAACCTTAGTGTAACAATAACAAAAAGCTCTCCCTGAAGATGATCCAGCAGGGTAGAAACATGTAGGAGTGTGTTACGATTGATGATAAAACCCTCTTTGCGCATTTGTTGGTGATTAGTGTTTTTGTATCATATAGTGCACGGACATGGAACACAACAAATTTGTTAAATCAGAGTCTACCATTAGGCTGTACGCTGAGCCAGTTTACATTCTCACGGGTCGCCTTCTTGCTCAAGTTTTGAGAACAAAATTTCGTGTGCATTTATCACTTATCACGTGTGGGCTTCACGTTCTTCCCAGCTTACCTGCTTTGACATAACTTTCAAATGTTCAGGATTCCGTTTCTCTGGGATATAACATTGAATCACACGATAATCTTTTCCTGACGTTTCGGAGGAACATTTTGCCTTCATCTCCAAATAAGTAGAGTTCCGAACTCTTAGACACTTGAAGTTGGCCTGAATCCATATGAAGAGAATCCTCAGCTGTAGTGATGTATAGACCTCAAAACTCGCATATGTGAATGTTATAAGCGGAAGGCAGCAAATTATGCAGCTGTTAATTGCCTGTTTCCTCCCTTTTTCTTGTTACTTCAGCTACAAAGCAAGTAAGAGTTTTTTCTTGTTCCGTTTAAAACCGGAGGTCACATCGGATGCTTTGTTATGAATGTGTAAGTGAATTCGGTCGCTTCACGTACTTGAAAGATCGGATTTGACGCAGTGGTATATAAACTGTGGAGACTTGTTTGTTTTTAAAATATCTATGTCTAACCAACTAACTAACTAACTAACTAACTAACTAACTAACTAACTAACTAAACTAACTAACTAATTAAACTAACCAACTAAACCAACTAAACCAACCAACCAACCAACCAACCAACCAACTAACCAACCAACCAACCAACCAACCAACCAACGAACTAACTAACTAACTAACTAACTAACTAACTAACCAACCAACTAACTAACTCCATGACCAGAGTTCTTCCTGGAAGCTAAAAGGTACTCAGCTAGTCAAGGCATTAGCCGGAAGTTTATTACCGCATTCACAAGAGCCCATCACCTGTCTCTATCCTCAGCCACGTCAATGCAGTCCATGACCCCGCTCCTCCTTTCCATTTCTTGAAGATCCATTTTAGTAAAATGTTTAAGTGGTTCGTGCAGAAGTGATACAGCTCAGTTGTCATAAATATATTTATTACAACTGAGCTGTGTCATTTATGCACCAACCACTTAAATTTTTCCTTGTCGAAAATATTCGTTGTGCTAAGTGAACTATGTCATTTAGAGTTGAATGTGGGTGCTTTACAGTAAAAGTTCTTAGCTTTCTGGAAGTAACTAGCGAATGTAGCCACAGCTCGAGGTATATAAAACATTCAGAAATATGAATAAAGTGTCCAACAAATAAGTGAAATACGCATACGAAAGCAGAAATACACTTGCTATCCTTATTGCTGTCTAGCAAAGTTGTATTCATGTTCTTCATAGTGTTTTTTCTTTAGACCAACATGTGACTTACTGCTGTTCAATTCTTTGTCCAGCTGCACTGGGACAGTATTTGGACTTACAAACATCTGCATCTGAAAGAGCTTGAAATTATAAGAAAAATTATGTATTATCTGAAATGTGATAAAATTTGTCTTACACCCTTCTGCCTGTCAGGTCCATTTATGTTGAAATGTTTAAATAAATAATTAATGTATTTGTATAAATTACGCATTGTTGATTATATTGTCTGAATTTGAGTACACGGTCATAATGTAACACACACTTTGAACCCATATTTGGGACGGCCGTAACCAATTACGGCCCTAATGCGGGTCTAGAATTATCATACGCGAAACCACTTTACGGGTTTATGTAACACTTTGCAGCTTTATGATTCGTGTTCAGGTGGCGCCATATAAGCGTCTCCTACAGGCTAAGTCCCCCTTCCTTTTCACTTGAAAGTATGGTAGCTTTCTGAAAAAAGTTCTTGCCCAGTTTCCATCCAAAGGACAAGGTCAAAACAAATTATTCACATGACAATAATGAAATCTCGTCCCAGAGTTTCAATACTTCATTACATGACAGCTGCCGGTGTCTGTCCTTCCTATAAAAAACTGACAACCGATCGCGCAATTCTCGCACTGGAACGTAAACTGGACAACATTAGTTCTGAAACCTTTCAGACAGAAGCACCTAATAGAACTACAAGGAAACAATCAAGCCGCGACCACTTTTGCTGAATAACAATCACTCCATCAATCATTTCTTCTCTTCGTACAGAACTATTCTGTCAGAGGGTTATTATGATATGGCGTATGTCTGTTTACACTGGCATTTGCATGCCTCGCGTCTAAACCCTTCCCATCTGTTCACTGTTCACATGTAGCTGATAGTCGCGTTCTTCCTTTAGTCAACTGAAACAGGAGAACGTTTCAGTCTCTGAAATGTCGAAAATGAATAATACGCAAAAGAAATATTTATATATTATTACATCACAGCAATGTACAGTTTGCTGGTCTTGTAAACCAAGCGCCTGAAAAAGCAAGTTCGTGAAACTTATAAAACTGAAATTGTTTTTACCTTTAAAATACGAAAGGGGTTCATCTGCTTGTTTTTTTAGCTACTTCGAAAAATTTTCCTTGCGTTTTTATGTGCACTTTGCTCTCCTAACTGCTGCATAGGATATAGTACACGTTTATTTTGTTAAGAATATACGAATCATCCCCAGTGGCTCTTAAAAACACTTTTTGTTTCTTCTATGAGACGTATTGTGTAACAATATAAACATACTCTTCGCCTTTATGAAGTTGACGGCGATGACTGGATATGATGCATGCATTTTTATGAATGAAATCTGCTCCCTGCTGCTGTTGCTGCGATGATTATGATTCTTCATGAACAACATCGTCACTGGATGGTGTCATATTCTACTGCACCGCGTTCACATATGGAAGCCACATGCTGCTGTTCGCTAAGTGTGGGAGACTGGCGGCGATGCCACATTACATACCAGAAGGGCTTCGACAAACACTGCATTTAATCTGCCCCTTACCAAAAGGAAGAAACAAGGGCGAGGGACGGTATTTAATTTACATATTCTTCTTTAGATATCAGGAGTTAACGTCGTTTTTCCTGTTACAATTCAGATTTAACGTGTAACAAAATTGTTTTAGACATATGGTAGGGCACAGGGACAGGGATAGGGACCGGGACGCGGGATCGATTCATTACAAGACTTTACATACACAGAAAAACATAACACTAAAAGCCGCGGATATATGTCCGTGTTAAAACCTTGATTCGAACCCTCGATCGCAGGGTGCGAGCAAGCTGAGGCAGTAGTAGTGTAGGTCGTAGTCATTTTCGTCTTTGTGGGGCTTTAAAATGTTCGAGTAGAGACGGAAATTGCACAAGTTGCTGTTAGTCTGTAACCTCCGTCAACATTCCGACGCTGAATGTTGTACGACGTCCAGTTCTTCTATATGGTATCACGGCGATCGGAACTATTACTCAGCGCTGTCACGTATCTGTTAGGGAAGTGATCCATTTGTTGAACTCCCCCAGCCTCATTCGTCCAGAACTAACGTAAACGTATGAACGCTTCTCGGGCTGATAGCCGTGTCAATTGTTTGAAAAGCTCCGACGTTTCAGAGACACACTCAGTCTCCATCCTGAGGATGGAGACTGAGTGTGTCTCTGAAACGTCGGGGGTTTTTAAACAACTGACATGGCTATTAGCCCGAGAAGCGTTCATACAATTTTGTCGCCGTGAAGGCCTGAAGACAAATATCACATAAACGTGTTCATTTCCCAGATCATTGATTTGTGTGTTTTGTTATCTTGTTTCTTCTCATGTGCATGGGGTGCTATATAATTTCCGTTGTTTTAAAATTAAGGGTAGGTAGCGTGAAGTGTTAAGAGAGGGCAGGAGAGATTTTCTTGAGGCCTGTAAGTACACATCTAGGCCGTGCCATGGCTCAGGCGGTTAGCCGCCGGTCCCCCACAGCGGAGGCCCGGGTTCGATCCCGGGTTGGTCCATGTGGGATTTGTGGTGGACAAAGTGGTACTGGGACAGGTTTTCCGAGTTCTTCGGTTTTTCCCTGTCAATTTCATTCCACCGGTGCTCCATTACTAGGAAAAGGACAAAAATAATCATCATCTTCATCTTGATAGGGTTGCACAAGAAGCCTCATGGCTGCAGTGCGTCCGTAGCGTCTCCTGCGGGGCCCTTCACCGCAAAAAAAAAAGTACACATCTAAGTTTTTTCAGAGGAAACAGTTCTGTTGTAACGCGATTTTTCTATTTTGTTGCAAGGAAGAGGTTTGGAAGAAATAACTACTCTCACTGATAATATCTTACATTGCATTGTAGTGATTAGCACATCTGATTGTTATTCAGGATGTCTCTGGTTTAAATATCTGCAAGGAGACAAGCGATCCTAATTAAGGTTCCATGGAGTGTGTTTCGTTCATAACAGTAACATGTTGGGAAACCGTGCTAACCACGACTGCGTTCGAGAATTGAGTTTTTCTGAGATGTGGTACTGTTTCATTGGGTGAGTGGTTCCCGATGTTTCAAAGGATCACAGTTCCTTCGAAACGTCGGGCAGTATCCAAAGAAAAAGTATCGTATCCCAGAAGACTCGAATCCTCAGAAACACCACTGCGAGAGCTTCAAATCTCACAAGACTCGCTTTCCTTTCCAAGTCATTATCCATAAGCACCCTTTCACCTCGATGCAAAAAGTTCAGTTAACTTGTCGCAGCTAGAAGATACAATTGTAAGAATTTTTTCCGGAAAATTTACGCGCCCAATTGTGTTCCATGGTCATTATAGCCATATTAGTTTGAAGTATGCGCTCAGCAAAATTCTAAACCGGAAATTCCACAACTTGAAGTATTAATTAACCCTTTAAAGACGGCACACATCTGTTTTATATAAGGACTCAGTGCGTACCGCGCTGTAAACACTCTCCACTTCGGTTATTAAAACCAGTCTCTTAATGTTTTATAAGGCAAAAGTTGCTGTTTGTTCTGGGATCCGTACAAAACACACAAACGCAATGTGGGCACCACGTAGAATTTTTTAATGTTAAACCTGGTGGTACGTAAAGTTACCGCTAGGCTTTAAAATGTTAAAAAAAGACGACCAGGTTAATGGATAAGATTGTTGAACTGAACCAATTCATCCTGCCAGTGACTACGGTGTTCACCTGAACCTATTTCAGTCATTCTGAAAATAGAGACAGCACGTTCCTCCGAAGCGTCGGAAGCAATTATGATCCTACGCTGCCTCGAAACCCAGAAGATTGTCATTTGAACAACGCCTGAACACCTGTACGCGTGCCCCATGTAATTGCAGTACAGGGGGCAATGGGCTGAGTCCGGAGCAGAGGAACGGAATGAGGGCACGCACGTACTGACTCATTCACGAGGACATTTACGCGAAGAGGATGGGGTCTTAGTAATGCGTCGCAATCAAAATGCCCATTTTGCTGTCAAAAATAAAATCCGCCCTCTTCTTTTTTATGTTAAGTTTTTACTGCTGTGTTCTACAAATAACGTGCTATATGTTTGTTTTGAAATGTTTAGAGACAATATAAGATTATTTACGACATGTTTTATACAGGAAGAGCGAGAGCTGTGTATGTATCCGTGTAAAACGAATGCTGATGGGCATATCACTCACTCCACAAAATGTTCTGCTGTTCAGCATGAGTTCTGTTGCTAGTACGAATGCGCGCGTGATACTGGATTTCGACATCTATAATGCCTGATTTCTTTATGAGTTCGCTTTTAGCATAAGCCTATATGATTTTTACTTGGAGATTTTCTCTGTAAAAGACACCCATAGTTCAATTGAAGGGTGCACAAGTCCCGGGTACGAGGTACACCAGGCTACTAAATTTTGTACGGTGGTGCCTAGTATTTGTAGATCCTCAGTACCCAATATGCTTCATATCATCCTCCTGGCGCATAAAATTTTGAGGTGGATCCAAAATATTTGGAAAATTTGTTCACACCTGTATATTGTGAGAAGGTATATTAACATGATGTTACGAGATGCGTTTGATATGAATACGCGTATGTTAACATCACACATCCGGTATTTGGCTTTGCAGTTTTAAGATTTGTGTGTGTCCGGGGGGGGGGCCGCCGCGACAAGGGGCACGAACCAAAATTAAGTAAATTATTTCTTAATAATTTTTCGATAGAGGTGCTGGCAAATTATAGTTCCCTTTGTTTATTCCTGTACCTACCCAGCATTTTTTATCCAGAAAAGGACACCAAAAGATCGCTGAAACAGGCGGATATTTCATCCGAGCGGCAATATATTGCAAGCTACCATCTAAAATTATGGTCTGTTTTCAAAGTAATTTCGCCGTTACTGATCTGCGTATTTTGTGGTATTCATTTCCGTGCGTTAAGTCAAGTTAATGATACAATAACGAACAAAATGCACAGTATTTCAATATATAATTTTACAATTAAAACATTAAACTCCAATAGATCTGGTGTTTTGTCCCTGAAGATGGTTCTTAAGGAAGCGAAACATTTTGGAACATTACAATATAAACAGCATTCATAAATTAAGGAAGAATCAACCATTAAAATTCACAGTTTTGAAAACATCGTCGCTATGTGTAGCGCACCCTAAATATCTGCGCTGCCACTGCGCCAGGGGACGTGATAATTCTTGTCCCGTACTCGCCAATATGAATATATCAGTCAGCCCAAGTGACGCTTAAGCGCATTTTGTTTGTGAATAAGGTTTTGCCTGTTCAGTAGCTATTTATTATTACGCTTTAGCAAACTTCAATAAAATTTGAATTTGTTGTTAAGTAATCAGCAGATGTAGCCGTTGAATCAGCAGTTAGTGTTTTAACCAGAGTTTCATTGTCATTTCTCGCCTACTAACTCTTTCTCTTCTGCCGACGCTGTCAGTTTGGAAATACGATTCATGGCGTACAGATTTAAGTGTTGCTGCCCTGTAAGCATGGCATGTGTAGTGGAGGGGCAGATAGCTGACGGCTTATTGGAAAGAATTAGCAGCGCCTCACTTACCAGCATACTTTGGGATACATGTTCTTCAGATATATTTGTTGTTATTTGCAGCTTTGTGTAAAGCCAACCACGTAAAAGATTAGTCATATTTTCACAACGATTAGTAACATTGCTTACACCTATAGCATGCATTAGTGGGAATGTTCCCACGCAAAGCATAAAGAGCTGAAATTGCTAGCTATGTCGCAAATCCTGCGTCACGAACGGTGTGATATAGAGTGTTGGTATACTCACCACATACTCTGCGTTGCCGCTCCTGCAGCTAGCCCCACAGCCAACTATCTCGAACTTGCCCGCTCCAGAGGCCCCGGAGCCATCGTGCTGTGCGCCTTGTAGGAGATCCTCCAGAGATTCAATGTATTCGATGGCGTTCCTCAGGATCTCGACTTTGGGAAGCCGCTGGTTTGGATTTGTACACGTACGCCGTTTCAGCACCTCGAAGGCTTCGTTCACCTGGCAATGTCATAAGTCATGTACAGTATGCCACCTGGCGAATCGACGGAATTGGATTATCCGTTTTTCGGACAGTCGAGAAACTGACTGTACACTGTATTTGTTAGACAATACTGTAAGATGCAAGATAGCAATGATTTGTATTTGGACATTTTCTGCCGAATTTGTACATATGTCCTAATAAATGAAAAGTTTCAAAGATGGGTGGTTTACAAGAATGTTTGGGCTGTATGGTAGGTGCACGGTTTCACCAACAGAGGGTGCTGATTGGGTTGTTACTACCTCACACTTTAATTTATTGGAAAAATTTTGTTTTATTGCGTGTTCAAGTCGTGTGATTCTAATTTTTAATAAGGGATAATTCGTTTCTTTTATTAAAATGTGTAGATTGAGTTTTGTATACGGTATTTTTATATATTTATAGGTTCGGATTGTTTCGTCTCTCACGTATGAATTTGTAGGTTTTTGGTTCTTTTAGATTGTTACTTGTTCTCAGGATTGTATGTCCCCCGAAGGCGACAGCACTCTGCTTTCGAAACGTCGTGTTTGTGTACTCAGTGGTGACCGAAAAAGTCCATTCAAATGTCAGTGATATTTCGTGTAAAACTGACTCCTGCAGACGCAGCTATGCATAGGCTAAGTAAATGGCGAATGAACTGGCCTCGTCATTTTGAGTCTCGCTTGGGCAGTTGGAAGATTTTTCAGCGTGCCAGGAATTCCAGTGCTTTCATGGAATGAAGGTTTGTCTGTGTGTTCACAGAACTTCATTGACATTATGGAGAGGCTGTTCAGTCCAGTTTTTATTTTTACATGTCACTTGTATGGGGCAGGAGGGAAATGCAGAGGGTTTTGGTGTGGAAACCTGATGAAACGAGGCCACTTGAAGTATCTAGGCCGACATGGGAGGATGATATTAAAATGGATCTTAAAGATATAGGACAGCAGATCGTGGAATGGATTTTTATATGTCGTACACCGTGCATATTAGAAATTATTAACACAAACCAACAAATATGCGCACTGTTCACAATGGTGTGTTATATAGAATTAATGTTACCCCTACATGTTTCGCTGGTCAAGCCTCCATCGTCAGGGGTTATCATATGCTACAGTTGCCATATGCATCCAAACTATGAGCTGTTTCATAAGTCAGTAAAGTCTTAAGTTTTTTATTGGTGTACGTAAGTCCACTCAGTACAGTTTTGGTGACAGTGTACCTTTCTTCGTGCTGGATAGTTTTAAAACTAAGACACTGTTTTAGAAAACACACGTAGTTGGACTGTGTTCTCTTAATCGTATGTGCACACGAGAAGTTTAATGGGATACGAAAGACTTAGCATTAATGACATTTATGTTACACCTGTATCAAGTACTTCAGTTCTCTTTTATTTCAACGTCGCAATTAGGTAAAAATAAAATTATTTTCACCCATCAGCCATGTAATGATGTTTTGTGGAGGGCGTGGAGGTACAGCGCCACATATTTTAAACTACGGCTGTAAATGATGATGAGTATTTTGCGTCAGCAGGCTCAGACCGATCTACACCCAGAGAAAAACACTCTTGTGCCCACGGTGTGGCTGAGGGGGGGGGGTGGGGGGGCACAGAACTTGCCTGGGTCTTGTTGCAAAGTCAGAAATCTGTCCTTTGCAGCGTTGAAGCCCGGTAGCTTATCTCGCAGCTGTGCGCTTTACTGGCCGAGTTACCGCGTATCTTATGTCATTATGCCGAGCGTTGTTACTGCGTCCGTCTGCACCGGGATGCACATAGAACTTATACCCAGACAGGAGTGTGAGACACACAGACACGTGAGAAGTAGACTGCTTGTCAGCACTCATTCTCGTATACAGATAGCAGAAAGAAGAAAAGAGCTAGAAAGTTTGTGTTTGGACGTCTTCCGTCTCTCTTCTCTTCTTCGGTGGTGGTGGTGATGGCAGCAGCCACTAAACCTGTCAGCGCAGTTCGGCAATTAGCCTCATGTCAATCCGAGGCGCAGCAACCGTACTACCGGCCGGCCCAACCCCAGCAACTAGACTTGAAACACGCTCCAGATGTATCCAGCTATCTACTCTGGAGTGACGTCTGTAAACACTGCAAGTCGTGGAACTTGGAGAGTAACCGTCCGACAGTACCTGATGACTGGCAACAGATATTCGATTTCTGGCAATCTAGTAGTTACGGAGGCCCTTCCTGCAGGTTTAAGAAAACAGAAATGGGCGCGAAGCTGACCTGCCACCCCCCATCCAGTGCAAAAATTAAGAATGGTTGGAAATATCTTCCCAGGTCTTTATACATGTTTGTGACTTGTGTAATGAAGCATAGGGGCGGGAAAACAAAGTTTTTCATTTCATTTCTGAGAGGTTACCGCCCGTTGTCTTTCTGGAATGTCACAGAATATATTAGTGGGGTAATATAGTATGCCTGTAAAGTTCAAGATTAACCTGCATTATATTTAAACATTCAGCTCGTACCGCACAGTAAACACACCCCGTCTCGGTTATAAAATACCAATCAGTTAATGCTGTATAGGGAAATAATCGCTCTTTGTTATGACATCCAGACAAAATACACAAATACAGTGTGTGGGCAGAACGTAGGATTTGTGAATGTTAAACCTGATGGTGCATGTAGTAACTACTGGGCTTTATAGAGTTAAACAACCTCTCAAAAAATAATTAACAAAAACAAACGAAAAATCAACTCAAACACAAATATATATTTTTCTATATTATGCTATTATATCAGCTGTGTGTAGCTGTGTTTGACAGTTGATTATTGGTTTATTTTTGTTACTAGGAAAAACAAATTATTATGTACAACCAGAAGAATTACAGCTTGAGGTTAATAATATTAATAATAAAGAAAAAGACGCGGTCGATCATAACTTACGATGTTTATTATACATATATATGTATGTGTGTATGTATGTGTGTGTATATATATATATATATCTTTGCTCCGTTGAAGTATATATAAAACCTAAGCCTCATCCTGTTCGCTCTTCATCTATCAGAATTACCTCGATTGCAACGGATAAAAATCAACAGATCGCTTAGAGAAAGTTCACGTACTTCCTACAAGGCCTGCAGTATAACTGACATCTATGTGCTGGTGCACCCTACTTACCCTTCAACATAAAATGGTCAATTGTAAAACGCGATCCCATTTAAACTCAGACAACTTGTAGAGCAGAAATTCTTCTTAGTATATTTTAATATGCCTATTTGTGTGTTACCTGACGGTGGCCCACTTCGGTAGATATATTTTGTAAGAAAATGTCTCATAAATAATATATAATATAATATAATATAATATAATCATTAGTTATGATCTACCGTGTCTTTTTCTTTATCATCGTCATCATCATCATCATCATCACCACAACGGTATGAATCAGTCCAGCCTGACGTTACGTTCTTCTGATACCTGTTATACAGTTATGTGGTCCGATTCTCTGTGTGGAGTTCCCGTTATGCTAATGACTATTGTTTATTAAAACAGACCAAGGTCGCTTCCGTAAAATTGAACATTCATAACCATTTTGTGTAACTTGTGAAGGTGGTACCTTATCGCTAAGGTAAAGTAAAGTAAAGTAAAGTTATGGCCCTGCAAGTCATGGCGACCTATAAAGGAGTGGACGTGCGACTCCACATGACAACTCACTGATCTTTACGTGCAGACGTTTACTCAGGAGAACAGCTACGAACTCGGCTGCAGTGGCGGAAGGGAAGTCAAATCATCAAATGTTTATGATAAGTAAGCGGTGTATTCTGTACAAAAAATGGTTAAGTTTAACTGCTGTTGTGTTAGAAATTTACGTTTTGCAGTCACAGAGACATATACTTTTCATGGAAGCTATATATTTTCTCCAAAAGATTAGCCCACAGATGAGAAACACCTCTCACGCTTTTGAAGGTCACAGCTGTTCTCATTGGTAAGTTACAGTACAGGCCTGTACCTTACGTAGACGTCTCCTTTCTCTCAACGTAGCTGCTTTTCTGCGGTCCACTGTGACAGTCTTCTTCTTGCACGCCTTGCATGCCCATAGCAAGCAACGACGGGGTCCGTGGTATGGGAGTGACCCTTGGTGGTCTCCCTCAGCGGTGCCTGCAGCGTCTGCATCTGCTTGAAGGAGCGGTAGGGGTGCCAGGACATGCGGAACGTGTTGATCCTCTGATGACTCGGAATGACCGCCTTCATCATCGCCTTCCTCCTCATCCTCTAACTCCTGCTGATGTACGGCCCCGTCCTCCGGCACAGTTTGTTGACCTCTTGACCTGCAACAGCGTACCACTTGGAACAGAACAGCTTAATGATTTTGTCACTGGAACAAGTAATTAGAATTTCGTACGGCTACTCTATTTATGGTGGGCCGGGGTAGCTCAGTCGGTATAGCGACTCGCTACGGGCTGGACGGTCCGGGGATCGAATCCCGGTGGGGGCGAGATTTCCCGCAGCCGTCCAGGCCGGCCCTGGGGCTCACCCGGCCTCCTGTACAATGGGTACCGGGTATCTTTCCCGGGGGTAAAGCGGCCGGGGCGTGGGGCTAGCCAACCCATCCCCTCCTCGTGCCGAGGCTCACGAACGGGTAGAGCTATACCTCTACTCCCCCTCTTGGGCCCTAAGGGCCTGTTATAGGGTGAACCTTTCTACTACTTCTTCTTCTTTAGGGCCGTCAGCTTATGCCCCAGATGCACCTCAGCCTTAGGCTTATTGTGCAGCCCTAAACACTCCATTCAGCACAGGTTCAATAACCCTGTGCCCCTTATATAGAGACAAAGGTCCCTTACTGAAGCTGTGCTTATATCTTTTGGTTCAGCAAGCAGCTTCCCAAAAACATTATAGCGCTGACGTGCCAATGCTTCACAGCAGCACATAATATGCTGCACTGTTTCGGTCTCCATCCCGCAGAATCTGCAAGTTGGATCTCCATCAAACAGGCCCATAGTATGCAGGTGCCTCCTCACAGGAGCGTGTCCCGTGAGGACCGCCACCGCCGTTTTTAGTTGATGCCTATTCAATTTGAGCAGGTCATCAGCTCTTCTCTTACGTGGCCTTTCTATGAAAAGTTTGCCATGTCTCTGTCCTGGCAAGTAGGGTGAACCTTTACCTTTAATCTATTTATGTGTGATTAAAACTAGTAGATTTCTTATATTTTATGCACAGATGTGACGCTCGATTTGGATGTGGTGGCTTATTTGTCTATCAGCCCTCAACTCTGACACATATAAAAAGCATTTCGTTGGCCTTTGGTAAAATTCTGCACTGAAGTTCATAACGAAATTGGTTTGGTTGCTGCCTTACATAAAACCTCTTCCTGGCATGAATCTCTGAACTAAGGTTATTAGATTTTTCTGCGAAAGTCTCTTGTCGTACGAAAAATTTGAACCAAAATGTAGTCCAAATTAGATGCAAGTACGGGTAGCATCTATCAACCCTGTATGTGTATCTTGCATTTCAATCCGTTCTCGATACAGTGAAGATTTTATAAAATAAGAGGAAAAATAAACTTGCGGTTTGTGTAGATTAATAGGATGTGGGACCTGGTCACAGACTTCATCAGAACACCTGTAATTCACTTTAGCACTAAACACACAAATTGCATAATTTATTGCATCAAACAAAAGTATATATGCCTATGATGTTTTTTTCCTGCGTATCTAATACAGTGGCCTACCTTTAGACAGAGAGTATGGATAATAGTTTCACGGCGTTTTCACCCTGTGAATCCGAAAGAAAAACTGCCAAGGCAACTGTAGTGTAGCTATTAAGGCAACAATTTTTTTTAGTGGTGAAGGGCCCCGCAGCAGACGCTACGGACGCACTGCAGCCATGAGGCTTATTGTGCAACCCTATGATGAAGATGAAGATGATGATTATTTTTGTCCTTTTCCTAGTAATGGAGCACCGGTGGAATGAAACTGATAGGGGAAAACCGAAGTACTCGGGGGGGGGGGGGGGGAAAACCTGTCCCAGTGCCACTTTGTCCACCAAAAATCCCACATGGACTGACCCAGATTCGATCCCGGGTTGCACAATAAACCTCAAGGCTGCGATGCGTCTTTAGCGGCTGCTGTGGGGCCCTTCATCACTAAAAAAAATTTTTTTCCCCATAATAGCTACAATTTAAATAAAGTGATTCTGCGTGGAGACACTCTGTGCAGTTTTCTCGGTACACGTGAACACCTGCAGTGCTGACTGAAGCATGTGTTCCACGGCCGTTAATTCCTACCATTTTTCGTCCCTGTTAGTAACTATTTGCCAACACAGGCCTGCATATACATGGAACAGCTAGCGTTTAAATTTTGTGAACATCTATATAATGATGGTCGTCACTCTTCTGAGATGTTGCGAAGCACAAATTGGTAGTGTGTTACGGACGTTTCGGCACGGGTATGTCGGCCCCAAGACGTACAAATTTTACGCCGTATTTAATTAATGCATTCGTTTACGTGAAAATGTGACAGATCTGGGCTGACGACTGCTAAAGAGATCAAATGGATGGCAATCGTTAAACTGGATTTGGATATAGTGGCGACCTGATGATGACTGCGAATGCCAGTAGAGGGAGTTTATCTTAACCTTTTAAAGCCTAGCGGTAACTTTACGTACCACCAGGTTTAACATTAAAAAATTCTACGTGGTGCCCACATTGCGTTTATGTGTTTTGTACGGATCTCAGAACAAACAACAACTTTTGCCTTATAAAACATTAAGAGACTGGTTTTTATAACCGAAGTGGAGAGTGTTTACAGCGCGGTACGCACTGAGTCCTTATATAAAACAGATACGCTTCGTCTTTAAAGGGTTAATTTGGGTCATCCCGGTGTGTTATTCTAAATACAGTGATAATAAAGACAACCAGACACACCACAGTGTATATATATATATATATATTGCACACTATGTCATTTATTCTATTGGCACAACCTTAGAATAAATGGCATAGTGTGCAAAATGTAATACATAGTGTGGTGTGTCTGACTGTGTATATTATCACTCTAAAGAGAGAATTTAGCTGAGCGTCGAGCGAAAAGGGTTATTCTTGCTCGCGAGGCAAGTTTAAAACCTTGACTGTCGTCTCTTTTACGGTTTGTAGAATGACGAAACGAAATTGCGACATCAAATATTATGACACCCAGCCCTAGGTTTACTTGCAGTCGAAATTCGGGGTTATTTAACCGTATATTTTTACTGGGCCCGTTAGAATTAAAAATATTTCGAAGATTAAGACGTGTATGACCTATTTCGTGTTATGGATTGTTCATATTTTTTCTCATTACATGTTATGAGTATTTTCAAAAATGCTATTACCGTCTTGAAAATCCGCCAACTGTGACATTTAAATTTGAAAGCGAGTCGCCCCATTCTTTAATGAACGAAATATAGCCTACATTAGTAAGTCAGTTGTAAATTATTGCATGCAGTTTGTGACAAGCGTTCATTGGTGCCATTTTACACATTTTTCTTATTTGTACTATCAAAGTTCTTCTAATAATTGAGGTCGATCTGAAGAATACTCCACAACTGTGGTACAGGCCACGTACAGTTCGCTGAAGTTATGTTTGCCACAGCTATCCTTGTTGCGCATGTGGTATAAATTTTCGTCTAATTTGTAAGATGCATTTACTATTTGGAAAGAGTGTTGAACCTTATACCATCTACATAAGGTTGCCATTTTGAGGGGAAAAATAATCCTGTGATTGGTACAACGCTTAGATCACTGCTGCCATCGAGCTGGGTGACGTGGCGCCTAAGCTGTGTATAAACTTGTGTTCATATAGAACTTATGTATCATTCGCAGTCGGCTGGGACAACACAACTATCGTGACTGAAGTGTTCTGTGATTTTTAGGCGCGTTCGCAGAGTTGCGATTAGCGGCTGTTAGCCTTGTCATATGTCTGTCCGTCCGCGTGCTCCCTGTGGACGGATTTTCATGAAATCTGTTCCTTGAGAATTTTTCGAAAATCTGTCAAGAAAATCCAGGTTTCATTAAAATCTAACAAAAATAACGGGTACTTTACATAAAGACCTGTGTACATTTGTGATAGTATATCGCTGAATTCTTCTTAGAATGAGAAATGTTTCAGATAACGTTGTAGAGAAAATCAAAACACACATTTTTTATTCAGTAACTTTTTCCCAAAAATAATGCTGTTTATGAGATAAAGTGGAAAGATGTGGTAGACCCAGAGAGGCGACAGATGATAATATAATACGGCGCATGCGCGTTGCGTGCTTGATAGGGAAGGCTACATACACACACTCAGAATACGTAACACTTATTGCTTTTCCACGGCAACAATGATACGGGAATGCATCTCAGTGCTACGTTTGTACGCACATTAACCGTCTTGTTCTACCTCCAGGCGAATGTTGAAATGGTGTCATAAAATGTGGACAGGAACGCGTGTTTACAATTCCGCATCTTCACCCGTGAACGTTTTTACGTTATTCGACACTTATGCGTATAACCTCTTAAGCTGAAAGAGTGATGTTAAATAAGCCAGTAATTAGTGCACTATCAATAAGACAATGGCCTAGTCAGTGTAACGACTAGGCTATAGGCTGGAGGGTCCGGGGTTCGAATTGCGGTAGGTGCAAGAAATTTTTCTGCAAATCTTCCAGACTGGCTCTGCGCCCCACGCATCCACCTATTCAGTTGGTACCACTGTTCTGTCCCGGGGGTAAAAAGGCGGGGGCATGAAGTTGATCACTTGCCTCCATGTAGTGCCGAAGTTAAGAATAAGTGGAGCTATACCTCTGCTCCCCTAAATGCCTTTATGACGTGAACAGGGATAGCTTTACCTAACTTCACACGATGTTACTTTTGAAAATTATATATATATATATATATTAGTTTATATGCTAGCAACTTATGTTCCACTGGTTAAGTTCCATATTAGATCATAATTCCCTTTCTCGCTCTTGCAAATGGGCATTTTGCAAGGGTTTTAATCAAAATTCTGTATTCATTTGTTACTGTCATCGCAACTGCATGCCCATCTCTGTTCTGCTTGATGTACGATGCGCCTTATCCTAGCAGCAGTTCCACTAAGGGAGCTATGATGTTACTCGTTGAGTTCTTCATTAGAACGTGTGACAGGCTGTTCTGATTTTTCACCGTAGTCTCACTTAGGCACCGAAATAAAACCTCCTAAATTTAATTCGTAGAATTAGGTAGGCGCTATTGAAACTTTCGGCGCGTCTTTATACATCGGCGTAAGCTACTTGGAGGTTGAGAATCGAAAGAGTTATACGTCTCGATAAAGAAAAAATGCCGGACTTGAGAAAATGAAATATAATGCAGGACAGTCCGATTAGGATCTCACAGGAGTCACGGTGGCCGCATGTCTTTCCCCGTTAATTACACTGTTCTAACAAAATTAATTAAAAGTTGTGCATATCAACAAATACGTCGTTCTGCGTCGTGCTGTGTATTGCAAAAAAAAAAAAATTAATTACAGAACTTCGTAGTTTGGCTTTATTTTTTGTTCGTTTTACAGTTTTCCATATGATGAAGGAATTAAATATAAAGTAAGGAAATAAAGGATAAGGATGTAACGGGAAAGTAAGGAGGAGAAATAATGGCTGGACACAATATGTCTGAGACACAAAAATGTTAAGTCCTGGAGATTCCGGTTTAAGCAGGCCTCACTGTAATAACAATTAAGATACGTTGCATAACGTTTCATTATTGCGCAAACGGTCCAAGAAGCTGACTGAACCCGTAACGCAAGTGGCTTGTATTTGGAAGGTGCGCAGGTCGAATCTCACCCGAACCTCAACTCTTGTAACTGGAAATTTGATGGTTTTCCTTAGTCCCTCCTGGTGAATTTCGGGATAATACGTGACGACTTATTAATTAATCATTCTTATTAATTAATTAATTAATCATTTAACCTTTTAAAGCCTAGCTGTAACTTTACGTACCACCAGGTTTAACATTAAAAAATTCTACGTGGTGCCCACATTGCCTTTATGTGTTTTGTACGGATCTCAGAACAAACAGCAACTTTTGCCTTATAAAACATTAAGAGATTGGTTTTTATAACCGAAGTGGAGAGTGTTTACAGCGCGGACCGACGTTATAACTAACTTACGTGTGATAAAGGGCACTGTGTTTTAGTCAACGTACGAATGAAAGCAGACACCGATGTTGTTGCTAACGTATCTGTGAGTGAAGGCATCGTTGTTTAGCTAACGTACATGTGATAGAAGGCACCAATGCCGTAGCTAACGCGCCTGTGAAACAATAACCCACGCTGTAGCTACCGTACATGTGAGAGAAGATAGATATTGTAACTAACGTACCTGTGAAAACAATACAAAGATGCTGTCGCTAATGTACCTGTGAGTGAAGGCACCGACATTGTGGCTAACGTACCTGTGAAAGAGGGCACTGATACCGTAGCTAACGTACCTGCGAGAGAAGGCAAAGATGATGTAACTAAGGTGTCTGTGATTGAAGGCACCGATACTGTAGCTAACGTACCTGTGATTGAAGGCACCGATACTGTAGCTAACGTATCTGTGAGTGAAGGCACCGATACTCTAGGTAACGTACCTGTGAGAGAAGGCACAGATGCTGTAGCTAACGTACCTGCGAGAGCAGGCACAGGTACTGTAGCTAACGTACCTGCGAGAGAAGGCACCGATGTCGACGTGGTCGTCTTCCAAGTCCAGGACCTTCTTTCTCTTGTGGTAGCTTGTGAATTTCCTGTTGTTGCTATTTCTGACCCCGACGACTGGCTCGCTGATGCTACTAACGCAGCTTCCGGCACTACTGCTCCGATCGACGCCTGCCGGCGGAGAAATGGACGGCTCGGGGCTGCTGGCGTGACCGGCACATTTGGCGCTGAAAGGCGATGAACGTTGGGGTAGACAGCTGCGTCCAACCTGTGGCGTCGGCAGGCTGTTGTAAGGATGAGACGGTGACGATATCTGGTGCTGGTTGTACCGCGTTACCAACTGCTCCTCATAATGCGGGAATGCGTCTACGGACAGCTTGGAACTGTCGCTGTGAGGTGGCCCTATCTTCATAATGACATTCTTGTCTTCACATTGACTGTCGAGATGATTTGACACGTAGAATGAATTGTCACTAAGAGTAGACAAGCAACTGATTTTGTCAGAAGGAACTTCAATCTTACTAAAGTGCTTTATTAATCTCTCTTGATGTCTATAACATCCGACATTGTCCTGATTGTGCTGCTGGTAATTTGCCTGACAGTACATGTTTATAGACGTCGAGTTATTTTGCAACCGATGCACGTAGTCTGACAGTTGTATTTTGTTTCCTGAGTTGACAGCATTGTTGTAGTTAACTTGGCGATGAATGGTGCCTGTGTTATCGGAACCATTGTTGTACCTACAGCTGTTACTGCGCGTGTCTGCTGAAGGTGAGGGAGTCACAGGCGCGGCATTTTCTGTTGATGAAGGTATCATCATTGTCATCATCATCATAGCTTTAGAAATTTAAGTTAAAATAACGCTTCACACTGTTAATATTCCGAATACCTAAGTTTCTACTTGTTTATAATGTTAAATGTGCTTTAAACTTTTTTAAAATTATGTTGAAAGCAGCCAAAATGTTTTTGTTCAAATTTTCACAACTTCACTTATGTATTAGAATATATGACGTGAAAAATTGTCACCGTTTTCAATTACGTTGCTATACATAATTTGTTGTAATTGTTATCTTGTGATATTTTGTTCCTTTTAAGACACAGCAATTCTCGTATGAGAGATAATATTGTTCAGTTTAGACACTGAATCCTTTTCCAAGCATTGTAACAGCTACGTTACAGAGACGCTTGCGCCTATGAAATTAGTGACACTTTTTGGGACATGCATCCTCTTGAGTTTTGTATCGCCCACACGTACACACACACGCACATACGCACGCACGAAAGTCTCAGTATCCATAACAGTTAAGAAAACACAGAAACAGTAACACTCGTCACCACGAAAATTTCGGGACCGCTTGTTCGGGCTTTAAGACAGATCACTTCCGGAGCGCCACGAATCTCCTCAAGCATCTTAAATATACCGGCACTGAGCGGAAGGTTCCTACTTCAGAAAGCACGCGGCATCACGCGCGTTTACTCACGCGAGCTGTTCTACGTAATATTAACTACGCATGCGTATGAATAATAATAACCCACCCACAAGTTATCCGCAACCAATCCGATTTCACGTTACGTAAATTAACGTTAGAATGATCCACGCCCCTCCACGGCGGACGTAGCATAGCTTGAGCCAATTACCAAGCTACATTACAGGATTAATGGGATTCCACTACTTAGTGCAGAGGAAGGAGAAAACCACATCCAAGCTCATTCATTTCAACTCCTCCTCCCACTTGTCTTGGGTCTTAGGAAAAGGAAAAAATGGGATGTTGAAAACATCAAAGAGGCTATTGGTCACTCAGGAAGATGTCAGGCCTCCTCCTGTGACAGCAAGCAGATGTGTCGATTTTGTCTTTGTCTTGGGTGCGTGTGTTGTTTGAGAGTAGTGTGATGGGGAAGATATCTGGAAGTAAGAGGGAAGAGGTGACAGGGGGCTGAAGAAGACAGCACAATGAGGAACTTAATGGTCTAAACTCCGTACCACCATTCGGGTGATCAAATCGAGAAGGACGAGGAAGTTGGGCATGTGTGAGAGGAGAGGTGCAAACAGGGTTTTGTTAGGGATACCTGATGTAAAGAGATCACTTGGAAGTCCTAGACGTAGATGGGAGGATAATATTAAAAGAGATCTTCAAGAAATAAAATGTGAACCGTGGACTGGATTTAGCTGACTCAGGGTAGGGTCAGGGCTCTTGTGAACGCGATGTTGAACTTGGGGGCTCATAACGTGTGGGGTATTTCTTGAGGAGCAGAGGAACCATTAGCGTCTCAAGCAAAACTCTGCCGTAAGGAGTTAGTAGTTATCTAGTTAGTTATATTTGCTCGCTGTTGCCTTCTTCAGCCCATGTCCGAGCCCGTAACATAGACAACCCTGTGGAGTGTCTGAACTCTCGCAGTCCATCGTTCTGCCCCCGTCTGTACACATAATGCAATTTGAAGGTGGAGCACTTTTTTTTGTTAGTTTAACCCTTTAAAGACGAAGCGTATCTGTTTTATATAAGGACTCAGTGCGTACCGCGCTGTAAACACTCTCAACTTCGGTTATAAAAACCAGTCTCTTAATGTTTTATAAGGCAAAAGTTGCTGTTTGTTCTGAGATCCGTACAAAACACATAAACGCAATGTGGGCACCACGTAGAATTTTTTAGTGTTAAACCTGGTCGTATGTAAAGTTACCGCTAGGCTTTAAAATGTTAATATTGAAGAATCTAACGAAAACCACTCGATCCTGTAGCATAATCAGTATGGCGACTATGCTAAGGGTTGGAAGGACCGGAGTTCGAAGCTTTGTAGGAGATTTTCTCCTCTCAAAGCACGTAAAATATTTGTTATATCCAGACCGGCGCTGGGGCCCACCCAGCTTCCATTTCAGTGAGCGCCAAGGTTCTTTCTGGGGACGGGGGGGGGGGGGGCAAAGGCGCCGGAGCGTGATGTTGACCACTTACCTCCCTTTAGAGCCGGCGTTGAGACTCATTGGAGCTATACCTCTACGCCCTCTCATTGTCTTTATAGTATATACAGGACGATTTTACTTTTCTTAGATCGGGCAGTTACATCGCCGTCTTACATGGAGACCTGCGAGCGTTTCTTCGCGCATCTCGGGCGTAATGGGATAAATAATGGTGTAACATACAGGGCTGTGAAGTCGGCACACAAAAACTCCGACTCCGACTCCTCGATTTTTAAAACTCCGACTCAAGCTCCTCCATAAAAGCTCAATATGTATTAATAATGGTAAACCTATAAGACGTTTCATCGCCACCACGTGAATCATCAGGCTACTGTTTAGACTTATAACCTATATTCAAGTATAAGTCTAATGGTTACTGTAGCTATCAGGGCTCTGGAGTTGGAGTATCTAGTTAAGATTTTAGACTGAGGTCGGAGTCGGAGTCGGTACATTTTTACCGACTCCGACTCCACCAAATATTCCTTCCGACTCCACAGTCCCGGTAACATACCGATCACAGCGTAAAATGTTTCGAGTGGATTTGTAGAGGAGGATGCAAGGAACACTTTATGCTCATTACAGTTTTTTCGTACATCCTGTGGTCTTGGAAATGGCTACAGAAAGTAGTCTATGCATACATTCTCGAGCCGATAACATCCTAATGTCAAATCTGCAACACAAAACGCGTAGACGGGTTTAGTCACTCGCTAGAGGTGCGTCTGATAAACTTCATGCTGTTCGTCACGTGCGTTGATAAGTGACCACTGTGACAACGTTTGTTAAGTACGTAAGCTGCCCCCGAGACACGGTATATCAAGACCCCATTTCACTTACGTACACAACTATATTACAAAGAACTGCCTGCGGTTTACTACTTGACTCTTTTACATACACCATGCATAAGATGTTAATTATGTGTAAAAAATAGCTAAGAGTTTTGCAATATTATTTGATGCTTTTTCCCTGATGATGATCCCTCGAGGATTGAAACATATCGGAATACCCAGTGTGATAATATACGTATAATATGATATAAACTAACCTAAATATATAATACAATATGATATATGATGATATGATATAATATAATATAATGTGATGTGATATATGATATGATATATGATGTGGTGTGATGTGATGTGATATGATATATGATGTAATATAATATAATATAATATAATATAATGTCTAGAGGAAAACATTGTGTGTTGTGTTGGTTGAGTGTGGTGAAGTAGGTGAGTCTGTCACTGATCAGGTAACAACATGTGGCAATCATACCCACTGCGTAAACAAGTCGACCGCCCAACTTAGAAGTACGCCTGCAGAGCTACTTAATTAAGGGCAATGCCACAGAAGCAGATGAAGGACTTTAGATATAGCTCCGTGTACTCTTAAACTCTGCACTGGATTGGCGTGAGAGGCTAGCTTCACGCCTCGGCTGCATTATCCCCAGGAATAGAGCTTCTGGTGCCCATTAAATAGAAGGTGAATGGATTCCATAGTTGGCCTGCAGGCTGCAGAGAAGAGAGAAATCCCTTCTGTCGGGTGTCGAAACACGAGTTCTCCGTCATGCAGCCGGTAATCAAGTCACTATAGCACATGCGGTGACGGACCAAATTTATGTGGTGCGTGCTTGAGTGTGGAGGACTTACAGTGGTCATACGATATGGCAAATTCTAGCGATGCCTTGAACAAAAGTAACTTTGAAAGAGGATTTAGCATATGAACCAGATTTACTGGGTACCGGGGCTTATTCAGTGGGGACGGAGCCTCTGGGGCCTGAAGTTGACCATTCAACTCCATCTAATCCTGAAGTTTGGAGTGAGCAGGGCTGTACCTGCAGTTCCCTACGTGTCTTTACAGCGTGCACAGGGGAAAATTTACTGTACTCTGATTCGCATTATTTTTAACCAACTCGTGCACTAAAACACAATGTATCAGGTTTCATATAATTCCCGATATGTTTCGGTGTAGGCTACACCATCTTCAGGGGAAACTGTATTAGAACACTTTGAAACCACTGAAAAAGTCAGTTCTTGTACTTGCAGGTTCGTTTTTGGTCAGTTAGTACACTTTAGATCCATATGTTTCCGATGAATCATTTAAAAACACTTAAAAGTCACTTAGAACACTTAAAACACTGAGGGTAATGTCCATCTGGTTTTGAAGAACACTGTTTAATCTTGCATTATCTGACAACAGTGTTCTAAGTGACTTTTAAGTGTTTTTAAGTGATTCATCCGAAACATATGGATCTAACAGTGTACTAACTGACCAAAAACGAACCTGCAAATACAAAAATTGACTTTTTCAGCTGTTTCAAAATTTTATAGTACAGTTTCCCCTGAAGATGGTGTAGCCTACACCGAAATATATCGGGAATTATATGAAACCTGATACATTGCGTTTTTAGCGTACGAGTTGGTTAAAAATTATACAAATTATATTTACACGTACACGGTATGGGCAACTTTAAATTTACCTTTATTCTATTGAATAATTTTACAGTCGTATTGGTTATCGGGGTTTGATATTGGCTATTTTCGCCATTCGACTTTGCTACACCAGAGAATGCAGCTAGGTGGTCCCTTAGACCAGCGCTTCTCAAATTGTGTGTCGTGCAAGAAATTTGACCATCCACAACGCGATTTACTAGCGAAGTACTCAAATTATTTTGGCACTTTCGATCGCTGATAGGAACAACGTTAGTCTCGGCTCTGGACGGACAGGTAGAAGCATTGGACTAGCATACGTTTCCACCATGTTCAGTCGAAGTACCGCATACCACCTGAAGCAACGTGACATAAAGGTAACAGCATCTTCATATTACTGCAGTAAGCGTATTTTTCGTGTCCGTGGTAAGCAACGTTTTGGTGTTCACATGAAAGTGTGTTGCGTGTGTGGCCAACGCATGTCAAATGTGTCGCGGCAGGGTAAAGAGGGAGAACCGCTGCCTTAGACGGTGGCCACTACTGTACAGCCTAGTGCTCACAAGTACACGTGCGCTGGGCAGCCATGCATTTTGTGCTCCTAAAATCCCTGAAATTCAGAGTGTGAATTCCCTTTGCTACCGGCGTCATGTAGTCAAGTGATGTGTACGCCTAGATTAAAAAAAGTCGTTTACGAACTCGAAGATTTGGAGCCCATTGCTCAATATATATTTCACCTGCTGTAAAATTAAATTAAACTAAATTAAATTACATTGCAACAATATTAACTGGCTCGTTTTTTTGTAATGGACAAGGCTGTGTCCTCTGTGATGTCAAAACTGGATTTTTATACAGTCGAATTTGGTTATAACGTCATGAAAGTGGCTGCAACATTTGTGTCGTTATAAACGAGTGTTGTTGTAACCGAGGAGTGTAATGTTATGGTGGACAGCGACAAATTAATTGGTAGCACAGAATATATGATTCTTTAGGCGAGTTGTCGTATAAACCGATGTCGTTATAAGCGGGTTCCACTGTATATGTTAAATTATTCACAGGAATGTCGTGGCTTAAATGTTTGGACCATTTGAATCTCGAAATATAATGGCTACATGGACAATTCTGAGGTGTGAATTTTTATAGAAAATAACTTTCTAGGACATCGTCCACGAGTACGCGAGGTAATAGAACATTTTTTTTTTGCTGAATTTGCATTTGAGAAGCGTGATTTTGTTGTGGCTTTGTATAAAGAAAAAACAAAAAAGCAAATGCTGCATTGACCCCGTAATCCTGATTAAGTATTCTAACACTGGCTTAGATTTGCCGTTTTTATTTCTTCACTTTTCAGTAAGTCATGATATTACTTTGTGTGGCTGCCTTCCCTTAGGCTGGTAAACACTTACAAGGTTATCCGCTTGGTGGCAGCTCCTGTCGTTCTCTTTATCCAGTCGTGTTCTGCATAATTCCACACCCACCCGTTAGGTATCTCTAGTGGAGCCTTCCGCACACGCATTGAGTTGAAATACGTCGCCCTTACATACCTTGAATTATTTGCGACACCATGGAGAAGGTTCCCTTCACACCCGAAGTATGCCTGCTGGACTACGATTTTAAAATAATATACAATAGAACCCGGTTATAACGACATCGTTTTATTCCACACTGCGCCTATAGCGTCAGCTATTCTATGGAGCAAATTAATTCGTCACTGTTAACCATAACATTATACTCTTCGGTTATAAGGACACTCATTTAAAACGATACAAAGTATTCAGTCCCTCTTATGACGTTATAACTGAGTTCGACTGTATTTTAACCATTTAAAGACGGAGCGTATCTGTTTTATATAAGGACTCAGTGCGTACCGCGCTGTAAACACTCTCCACTTCGGTTATAAAAACCAATCTCTTAACGTTTTATAAGGCAAAAGTTGCTGTTTGTGCTGAGATCCGTACAAAACATATAAGCGCAATGTGGGCACCAGGTAGAATTTTTTAATGTTAAACCTGGTGGTACGTAAAGTTACCGCTAGGCTTTTTACCCAGTTTCGGTTTATACGACTGCTGTTGATGTAAAACTGAAACATAAGCCATTCGAAGGTGTATCATTCATTTAAATCGTCTTTACTCGTGAATTTTTTAATTGCCGGATGATGGCTTTCCAGAAAGGCCGAAACGTGTAGCAAGAACAAAATAATATAAACACAGTTGTGATGAACTACCTGTACTTCTTCACTGCTGAATTCACTTTTATTAGGGAACCTAACCTTTATCCTGCTAATGTGGAATATATAGTGAGCTGCTAATAATGCCAGCACCACTAATGTGTAATATTTGGTGACCTATATTTGGCAACGCTGAAAGGAGCCTCTTTGTCTCTCTCTCTCTCTCTGTCTCTCTCTCTCTGCACAATGTCTCAACACTGAATCAATCGTGAAAGACGTCCTATGTCATATCTGTGTGCACACAGATATGACATAGG
>BLKM01000442.1:572403-590409 GCA_013340265.1 Coptotermes formosanus
TGTGTGTGTGTGTGTGTGTGTGTGTGTGTGGGTGGGTGTGTGGATCGTATGTACTGAAAAGTTGAAAGGTTAAAAACCATAAATTAACGGTAAGTGTAACACATCTACATACATGCTAAAACGTAAAAGCTAAACAATATCCAATTATCCTATTTTATTGTTTACTTCCAAACCTCCAAAGTGAATGGATAGTTCCCACGCAAGTTTACGAGTTTTTTTCATTTTTTCCACAATGCCGGTACATTTCCTGCTTAGTTCACCCCCATTTTTAAGGCACCTTCGCATAAGTTGCGAAAAGCGCCTATTGACTTCGTCATTTCTGTCCATCTGTCAGTATTTATCAGTGCGGCCCCCAATTGGAGGTCATATTTGGGGCTTTTATTGAGATCTGTCGAGGAATTCCAAATTTGTTTAAAATCGGGCAAAAATATCGGGCACTTTACATGTTGGCAGTGACTTTAAATCGCCATAAAAGCTGTATTTTGGACTGAACTGGTATCGGGCTGTTAGGATAGCTGAGGAGGTACAAATATTATGCGAACGCACCACAAGGTTACGTTTTACATTGTCTGTCTTCACACAAGTTTTATTTCTAACTGCAGCACAAAGCTAGTTCTTACGCTTCTACATGTTTCGGCTACCTATTTTAGCCATCCTCAGGGAGCTATAATATTATAAATACACAAGCAACACATCATGTGTCGGTAAGTAGTAACATTAAGCACTGCCTCTCTTGTTTCACTTCCTTTATATGTTTGGGCGATGTTCGTTATGTCGCTGCAGCACGTGCCCTGTGTGGTTCCCATGCATGTCCACACAACTTCCAGCTCTTCTCTTAGAAGTGCATACTCTTTCACAAATGTCTATTTCCACACGAATCTCCTATCAAGCATTCTGTACTCGTTGGTGTAATATGTCTAAGTCATTGATTTGCCTCTGAATACACCAAGGGCTTTAGGTGTCCCACAGGCAAAAATCCAGAGGATTAGTGTCGGGGGTTTTTGTAGGCCGGTAGACAGAGCCTCCACGTCCTATCCACTGTCCACTGAAAGTCTGGTTTATGTACCGACATTGCGGAGAAAATAATCTGGTGTCCCATATGTCGCACGGACGGTACACTGCACCTGTCTGTTAGATAAGGCAACTGGTTCACTAAGATGTATTTTCTTGAAGTGTACAACTACAAACATCGCCCATGTCTTGGAAGGTATTGGTGTTAGGCCGTACGTTGCCTGGCACTTCTTTGCTGATTTGAGTACTGCTACACACCCTTAAAATCTGTAACCCCCTTTTTTAAACTACCTGTGTGTTAAGGATAACGGTTGGAACGAACTGGTCTAATGACGTGACTAGGGCCGGGGAACTTTTGGTAGAGTCTGCCTCGTCAATTAGGCTACTTGACTGACTGACTGGTTGCTTAACATTTTAAAGCCTAGCGGTAACTTTACGTACCACCAGGTTTAACATTAAAAAATTCTACGTGGTGCCCACATTGCGTTTATGTGTTTTGTACGGATCTCAGAACAAACAGCAACTTTTGCCTTATAAAACATTAAGAGATTGGTTTTTATAACCGAAGTGGAGAGTGTTTACAGCGCGGTACGCACTGAGTCCTTATATAAAACAGATACGCTTCGTCTTTAAAGGGTTAAGTGTGTCGCTACTGTTTTCAGGCTTCAGCCGTGGTGTAAATGAGATATGCGCTCTTCTGGGATTTTAAGCGGCGTAGATTGATAGTTTGACCCTTGAAGCTGGGACCGATAGGTTTTCCCAAAACATCGGTAGCAAATTCTCAATCTATGCTTTGTCGCTTCTGTTTTATTTGTTACATAGCATCGACCGGGTGGATGATATTAAGCACTGTACTGAAGTGGATACGGAAGGAAACTGTCCTGACCTACCTGAAGGCACTCGTAGGGTGATGGATATACTGAGTAAAACCAAGAAGGATAGTCTGCCTGCCGGCCAAGATGTGAAAAAGGCACCTCCCATGTACAAGCCAGAAGGGCCACGCTTGAACCATCTGATCCATTAAGTTACACAGTTTAAATTTATGATACAGGGCATAAGCTGTAATTTTATCAAGTTTGAACCATGTGGCCCCAACGCCGAGTGACACTGGACGGCGCATTCCGTTTTACCACAACAAACGTCGAACTGAATCCTACGCATTAGTCAGCAGTGTTTCACTGTGTGTGTGCCTAAGCCACGGCCATCTAGTGGTTTCTCTTTGAACTCTGAATGTTACAGGTTTTCCTTTTTTTTTTTTTTTGGAAAATTAATTTGGTCGAGCGATTGAAATTTACAACAATTTCGATTACAAAGTTTTAAGTCGAGAGGAATAACGAAATACTGGCCTCATTATATTCTGGGGTGAAGCTAAAAGTTTGTGCACAGTTCATCAGTCAATATTTTTTTCGAGTGGCTTCTTTGATGTTCAGAACTGTGGGAGAGAATCAGTAGTGAAACCGTTTGGTGGTGACAGCTGTGGGCTTCAAGTTGGAAGTGTGAAAAGAAACAGTCGTGCTGAGAGGCAAAATCGATTACAGAAATTAATTCATGACACCACGGATTGAACGCGGCACTTTCTGAAAACTGAACTCAATAATGGATTCAGAGACAAAGATAGCGCTATGCGATACGCTGTGCGTTCTGAAGTAAAGGCATGTCAGTGTTTTTCAACGAGTTCCATTCTGATGCAACCAAAAGGAGATGCAAAATACACAGCATACTTTCTTAAATTTTTTAAATTAGTGGCTGCAAAGCCTAACTTTTTGCTCGAGTTGGTATCAACGATTTCTCTTTCTATGTAAGCACGTAACGGTCTTCACTAAAGTGAAAGTACAGACCTGCAAAGCGCAATTCAGTCCGGAATATGAATATTTTCCGTATATATTCTTTACGAAATTTCTTATCTTATTGCACTTTATTATTATTTTTATGTACACAGGTCTATTAAAGCGAAGGTAATTGCACTTTTGGCATTACAAATTACTGTAATTATACTAATTACACTACACAGCCCTAAATCAGTGTAAAGCCAATCAACACTGTATACAGTTCGAATTTATTGTTCACTAGGTTTAATGAAAATTTAAAAATATGGGGTATATGTAAAAAAATCTGAAAATAGTGCGTAATGTAACAATCTTCGGGTTTTACAAATGCCTGGTGTTTTATACAAAGATGCTGTTAATCGCCAAGGTTATATAGTATCCAAGGCAGGTGAATTAACCCTCTAAAGACGAAGCGTATCTGTTTTATATAAGGACTCAGTGCGTACCGCGCTGTAAACACTCTCCGCTTCGGTTATAAAAACCAGTCTCTTAATGTTTTATAAGGCAAAAGTTGCTGTTTGTTCTGAGATCCCTACAAAACACATAAACGCAATGTGGGCACCACGTAGAATTTTTTAATGTTAAACCTGGTGGTACGTAAAGTTACCGCTAGGCTTTAAAAGGTTAAATATAAGAACGAAGCATTGCTGCAGTAAGCAGCTTCTATTAAAATACGCTAAGGGCTTCTAGTTTTTTACAGACGGAAGTGAAAGCTACTGGACGAATTTTTGAAACTATCCTTTGCGAACACGCCAGAAATTAACGTAAGGGCTGGAGATATCTTCTTGAATATCTATTGCTTTCTCTTCATGTGATTTTCTTTGCTGCTGAAATTTATAAATTGATCTGATAAAATATTCCGGTCACAAGCCGGGCGACGTTAAACTCTATAATCGACGATGACATGTGTGCAGAGATACTTTAATAGACTACCGAGACAATGAAATGAAATTGAAATTAGAAACGTCGGTTTCTTAGGTATATTCATTTGTAGGCGTGCATTTGTGTTAGCATGAATTTAAAGCGGACAGGGAGGAAATAATGCAGACAAGTGAAAATGTGTTTGTCTGCAGCACAGTGTAACTTGAATCGGAAGTACTTAGATATAAGGTATGTTCTGTGTAACATTTACGTATGGGCTGTAGAAGTAAGTGTCTTACATCAAGACATCAGAAACGAAATACGTTCAGGTTGTGTAATGTCTCGAGTGACATTACTCCTTGTCAACTAGTGGATAGCTGCCGGCCTTTCGAAACGTCGGTGACCGTTCAGCTGTCGACACGGCATAATATCCCCGAAGATTTGAGCCTTTAGCAGCACTTCTCTGAGAACCTGTGTAGGGTAGAAAAATCACCTCCTGATTGTCTACATGAATCGCTTTCTCGCTACTTAACCCGTCAAAGACTGGTTACTGCACCAAACGCCTACTTTCTACCCACAGGGTGCATTTGTTTGTTTTGTGTGGTTATCAGTACAAAGGACAGTGATTTCCATACACGGTATTAAGTTACTGGTGTCTATAACCGGGGTGGGATGTTTACTGCGCGGTACGAGTTGAGTCTTGGCATATAATTCGCGTTAGTCTTCGTTCTTGAATGGGTAATAGCAAATATCACTGCGATATCACACTGCTTGGCCGCGCCTTCCTGCGTACTATATGCAAAATGAAGAGCTGTAAACGCACTGATCCACGCCACTGACCAAACTCTCCGGTCACATACTTCGTATTTTCACGCTTCTAGTAAGTAACTAATTTGAAAACGCGTGAAAATATGAAGTTAGTAATAAACGCCGTAATACAGGCCGCTTCTTAATTAGTTACTTAATGGCGCTGACAGAAAACAGGTGATTTGGAGTCGGTAACAGTGTAAGGAGTGCTGAATGCGTGAGGAGTTAGAAGAGTGTCATGTCGGCAAGCTAATTTTCTGAGTCCAGCTTTAACCTTTAAAAACCTAGCGGTAACTTTACGCACCACCAGGTTTAACATTAAAAAATTCTACGTGGTGCCCACATTGCGTTTAAGTGTTTTGTGCGGATCTCAGAACAAAGAGCAGCTTTTGCCTTATAAAACATTAAGAGATTGGTTTTTATAACCGAAGTGGAGAGTGTTTACAGCGCGGTACGCACTGAGTCCTTATATAAAACACATACTCTTCATCTTTATAGGGTTAATATTGTCCACACAGTCCACGCGTAACTTCCAGGCGTTCAGTCCTTCAGGTTTGCAACCGAAATGTTGACTGCATTTCTTTTGTTCTGAGTGCATTGCATGTCCCGTCAATCTTATCCTTCTATTGTTAATTATGGCAAGCAAATGTTATTTCCTTCCCTAGACACGTTAAAGGCAATTTCTTTTCATTGGTGGATATTTGCAGTATTCGGTTTCTCTTTGTCTTTAGCCTGAAGAGGATCAGAGAGACTGCAAGTAATGAAAAAAAAAAAAGGAAGAAATTACATCATTATAGTAAAGTAACTGAGTTTTAGACCTCGATAACAGGAAAAAAAAGAGCAGACTTCGAATCGGCAAGAAATTTAATCACAAAGCATCCCGGCAACATATTAGTTCTTTTAATACTTCCTTCTATTTTGTATTTACTGGAGCCTCGCTTTAGCCGTCTTCCTCGTTCCCGAATCACCAAACCACCAAATGCTGGGAGACTCATCTCCGGTTGCTTCTCTTCTTTTGATGAGATCTTTCGCAATATCGTATTTCCCTCTCCAGCATATTTAAACTGTGTAATTTCATCTTCCCAGTACTGAGGCTTGATTCATGTCTCAAAGTTTTATTTAGAGTGTTTACAGGAAGATTCGGTTGTTAAGGTAGTGATGCAAACAACGGCAGAATTGGAATCAGAAGCTCGATATTTGGGTGCTGCTGCTTTACCTAACATTATGTTATGTAACATTGCATCTTGAAGTACATTTGTTGTACGAATTGTCTAGTTTTTAAATAGACGCCAAAGGTCAGCATAAATGGTAGGGATGTAGAGCCATTGTAAAAAGGTAAAGCAGTCCCATTACAGGCCTGGACAGGCCCTTGGGGTTCCAGGAGGTTGAGGCTCCCAGATTTCTAGACAATTGGCACTCGAAGGTGGTAAGGTTGTCAGCCCTACGCACCGGCCGCCTTTACCCCCCCCCCCCCCCCCACCCAGGAAATATTCCTGGTACTGCCGTTACTGGTAGAGGCTGAGTCGACCCCAGGGCAATAGTGCGACCGAAAGGATTATGTCAATGAAAAATTCCAATGGCACCATCGGGAATCGAACCCGCGACCTTCCGGTTTTTAGCGCAGTGCCTCAACCAACTGCGCCACCGCGGCCCCTGTTTCACATTGTGCTTTGTGAATATGGGAGGAAAGTACGCGGTATTCCGGTTGTGATGTAGATAGAAATGGCCACTTAAATATACATGTATTGTGCTTTGTTTTGTCGTCGGAAACATCTGGTGTGCTTTGTTTATTGTTATAAATATCTGGCTTGCGTCGTACGCCATAATCGTGTCTAAATTTATCCAGCCGTTGGCTCTTTACCTTTCCTCCATCTGATATTTACTACACGGACGAGCGGGCACGACCTGCGAACCTTAAGAGATGTGGATTTGCAGCTTTCACTGTAACAGTAACAAATGTAGTGCATGTCACTACACCCCGACCTGCTTTTTCTGTCTCTATCTCTTTTCTCTTATTATTTAACGTGTTAATAAGGCAGGCGCACACCCGGAATTTTTCCTTGGAGGGGCCTGACCCTGAGGCTACGTATAATTTACGTTCGATTTTAAATTTATGTCATGAAGATAATGTTGTAAGTACAACATAACACTGCCTGCAGCTACATTTATATACTTACGTATATAATTGCGTGTTCCATGACTCACAGTGTCCTAGCTTCTTATTTTTTAATTTTATTAATTTATTTTTCAAAATTCTAATGTGCTAGTCATCAGCCGATTTCTGTGGCGGGTTTCGGCTGAAGGGAAAGTCACGTAAAACCTTTTATATAATAATATCTATTATGTTTTTTAAATTTCATTTTTGGGTTGTTTGGGGGCTGCAGCCCGGCAGCCCCCAACCCGCCCCCCCTCTGGATTCGCCCTTGTAAGAAGAAATAAAGTTGTAACCACCTGCGACGACTAAGCATTTATTTTAGAGTAAGTGCGCCCATGTGCTATATAACATAGCTAGTGAACCTCATGTGGATATTTAAACCTTAGCAATATTAAAGTATCCTTAAGCGACCGAAGTTTTAATCTTAAGTTGTTAAAACCGATCACTCTAAACAATCTTTATTTCTAATTTCGGATCTTCTAACACTTTCGCTGTGACGAATCTAATATTCCGCTTAATGTTAATATTGAAATAGCACTCCGTAGGGGTGCACAGATTTTAAAAATATCGTGCAGTTACTTCAAAATTCTAGGTAACAGAAAGGTGACATACAGCAAGTTCCATACTGAGGATCCACAGCCATTAGGTGCCAGCGTATAAAATGTAGTTGCTACAGTGACATGTTGCGTAACATTTGTGCACCCCTACGCGTGCTGAAGAATACCACGTGTAGTTCAAACATGTACAGCATAGGATTGGACAGGGTAGAAGGTAAATTTCACCCTATAACAGGCCATGGAGGCCCAAAGGATGGGTAGAGGTATAGCTCTACTCTTTCTTTAACCTTGGCGCTGCATGGGGTGGGTGGTCAACGCCACGCCCCGGCTGCTTTAACCTCTGGGAAAGAGACCCGGTACCCGTTTTACAGGAGGCAGGGTGGGCCCCAGGGCGGGTCTGGACGCGTGCTGAGAATCTCTATCCCCCGACCGTGCAGCCCTATTGAGTCGCTGCACCGACTGAGCTATCGCGGCCCACATGACCGCACAGACCTTTACTACATAAAAAATTTACACTGCGATCCTACTGTCTTAATTTAATTGGTACTAATTACTTACGTTAGAGTGAAGTATACGGGGGCGCACAATCCCTCAAGGGGAAACTCGCTATTACTCGTAAACTACAAATTCAAGAGACGTGACCTTTAGCAGTCTGTACAGTCGTATCAGATTTATTATGTCCACGGAATTTTGTCTGTCTCAGCTTTTGCATTACTCTTACGAAGAGATTATGTGTGACAGGTCAGGTCAGATATGGCTTTGCCTCTCAAACAAATTTCTGCAAGAAACTCGGCACCGAGTCTGCAAAGAACAGTCCAAATAACCTCTTTGTTACACACCTACAAGTAAGCTAAGCCCACGAATTTTTCTCCTGCAGGCCAAGTAAATGGCAACATATCGCGGTTGAACGTACAAGAGGGTAATACGCGTGTAGGGGAGATGGGAATTCAGCCGGAATGCAGGCAGGAATAAACAGCTGAAAAGGAAAATGTGTAAGGTGATAGATGATCTGTCAGCAACCGCACTTATGTAGATAAGTTTCTGTCTAGAATTAAAAGCAACTGAGAAATATATTCGAATTTCGGGTAGATATTTCTTTGCTATTTCGCCTACATCAGAATACGTGATAATTTTTCCAGGTATAAGCCAGTACTAACTACGCCGAACATACAAAATAATATGCTGTTAATTTTCGTTGCGCTGAGTTATACATTCAGTATGCTGTGTCTCTCAGTTAGGCCTTGATGATGTATTTTCACACCAGGCATTGATGTCTTGTAGGATTAATCGGGTTACAGAAACTAGGCAAAGTAAATTTAACCCTTTAAAGACGAAGCGTATCTGGTTTATGTAAGGACTCAGTGCGTACCGCGCTGTAAACACTCTCCACTTCGGTTATAAAAACCAGTCTCTTAATGTTTTATAAGGCAAAAGTTGCGTCTGCTGCGGGGCCCTTCTCCACCAAAAAAGAAAACCGCTTAGCGTAAAACACTTGTAACAAGGTTCATGACAATCAGTGTTTTACTGACCTGTACTCCTCACCAAACTCTGTTCGGGTGAGTCACTCAAGTGTGAGATGTGTGGGGTATGTGGGGCTTATGGTGGAAAAGACAGATTCGTACAAGGTTTTGGTAGGGAAACCTGAAAATGAGGGCCACTTGGAAGATCTGGGTGTAGATGGGAGGTTAATATTAGAGTGGATCTTAAAGAAATCGGATGGGATGACGTGAGGTGGATTGATCTGGCTTAGGATAAGGTCAGGATGTAGTTGTTGTTGGTGCGATATTGAAACCTGGGATTTCATAAGATGCGGAGAATTTTTTGACTAGCTGAGGACCTGTTGGCTTCTCAAGAACCACTCCTTCATGGAGTCAGTAAATTTGGGTTTGCATTTCACACATACGACAGAAATATTCGTGACAAGACTGGCTATAGATCCCAAATAAAAATTTCATTTAATGCTTTCAGACATAAATCAAACGGGCGGAAAAACACATTGCTTAATCACGAAGAGATGATCTGACGAAATTTGTACTGCAGGAAATGTTATTTCCTGCAGCAAAAGTCATATTATGGACAACACTGTGTGAGGCGTTGTTCAAACCCTAAGTAGAACTTATGAACACCGTAAGTGGAATTTATGAAGAGAAACACACATGGGCTACGTGAAATGCTTTATGCGTGTACTCTTTACTAACCCTTTTAACCCTTTAAAGCCTAGCGGTAACTTTACATACCACCAGGTTTAACATTAAAAAATTCTACGTGGTGCCCACATTGCGTTTATGTGTTTTGTACGGATCTCAGAACAAACAGCAACTTTTGCCTTATAAAACCTTAAGAGATTGGTTTTTATAACACAAGTGGAGAGTGTTTACAGCGCGGTACGCACCGAGTCCTTATATAAAACAGACACGCTTCGTCTTTACAGGGTTAATTTCTCAGTATGTTCTCAGAGTAAATTTCGTAGGCACGTGGTGACGCTAGCACAGGGCTTTATGTATTGAGAAACTTTATACATGCGTAACTTTGTATATTTCGTACTACGTATAAAAATGCTTAAAATTTTCATCAAAATCAACCTTTTAAAGCCAAGCAATATATATGTATACCAACTGCTGTAACATGAAGAAACTCTACATTTTATCCTAGAATGTATTTACGTGGCCGATCCCAGCGGCCGCGCGGTCTAAGGCGTAGGTCTGCGGCCGAGCGCTTGCTGGGATCGTGGGTTCCAATCCCACGGGGGACATGGATGTTTGTCTCTTGTGAGTGTTTGTGTTGTCAGGTAGAGGTCTCTTCGACGGGCCGATCCCTCGTCCAGAGGAGTCCTACCGACTGCGGTGTGTGTCTGTGTGTGTTCAAGTGAAATTAAAAACCCTCGACACCTTCTGTGAACAGGTAGGTAGAAGAGGGAAGGAATAAGAAAGAGAGAGAAGAAAGAAAGAATGTATTTACGTGTTTTATATAATTATCCCACTCCACAGCGATTACTTCTCTAAACATCGCTTTCTGATTGGATCCTTTTAATCAGCACGGACTCTTTTCACGGTAGGAAGGGAGCAGAAATTTAATGTATAATTTTATAAAAGTCAGTTTTGAAAAGGTTAAATGGCATTCCACAAGTCTGTTCTGCTCTGTTATTAAAGACGTTATCAGAAGCGAAGCTGAATTCCGCATAAAAGGAACAGCCGCTAGGGGTTAAACTTTCTAACAGCTTAAATGCAAACGTCAGAAGTTTCAGGTTGGCGAGCAGTTCATTCTTACCTTATTTTACTTCAGCTTTACTGAACTTCATTAAGGAATTCCCAGTATTGTGGGCGTGGTTGACATTTACAGTCTTGTGTAGGGATTTCATGAATTTCTAAATCCTGAAAGGGTTACTTAGGTTTAGAGTATATATCGTTTTCCGACATATAAACAGTGTCAAAATGTAGGCCTGTAGGTGTCATGTGACAAATTTATTTGCAGAAGAAACGTATCTCCTTTGTTACTTCCGCTCCCGAACTTGCCCTGAACCACCCCGAAACACGTCGACCTTTCCACTCAGTTCGGGTAAACTCGTTGTTTTACGCCTACCGACCGACTGAGCTCACGGAGTGCCTCTGATCTATAGCTTGTTCCAGAAGTCAGGGCCTCTAAAACGCAAGCATTCATCTTAATCTTTTAAAGCCTAGTGGTAACTTTACGTACCACCAGGTTTAACATTAAAAAAGTCTACGTGGTGCCCACATTGCGTTTATGTGTTTTGTACGGATCTCAGAACAAACATCAACTTTTGCCTTATAAAACATTAAGAGATTGGTTTTTATAACCGAAGTGGAGAGTGTTTACAGTGCGGTACGCTCTGAGTCCTCCTATAAGACAGATACGCTTTATCTTTAAACGGTTAAAAGACTGGTTTAACGGCAGTATTCTAGAAACTATAGATTTAACATCTAGAGTCTAGACTGATATTTAATCCGTTTTTTTTCCTCGACCTGATTATCGCTTGATCATCTGTCTAACCCATTGCTTAGATCCTTAGTTCCTGCTAACGTAGTAGAAACGGCGTCTTGATATGAACTGTAAGAATTCTGATTTGTATTTGGAAAGTCCCAGTTTCTCGTACCACGATCTTTAGTGGTGTGTCTGGGTGTCCACAAGAAAATTACGGGCTAGTACTTTCAGTCGGTGTAGTGACTAGGCTAGAGTCTGTAAACCAAGGAAGAGGGGAATTTCATGTTGGATTGATTATATTTTACTAACTGCTTTAAAAGTGACAGCTTCTTTTGTCGAATGACTGGAGAAGATTATTGTGTACATATGACGTTTGTAGGCCTGGGGAAAAAACAGCTGTTTTTATTCGGAAGAACTGTCGTGAATGTCTTGTGAAGGAACAAAAGAAAATTTTCGACCCAGAAGATGGAGGCAGCGTAGTGTATGCAACGAAGTATGTAGTGTCACATCTTCAAAGACAGTAATCTTCATAGACACCACAAGGCACCCCAAATCTCACAGGGAAGTCCATATAAGACCAGAGTGAAAACATCTATTACCCCGACAAAGACCGATCCCGTTACTTCAGTGTAAAAGTCATGCTTTTACTGCTTAGCCAGTCACTCTGTACCTATTAGCATGTTGATGGTATGATGGAGTGTGAAATTAATTCAACATTCGCTGTGTAATTCATATGATTACTATTCAATAAGAAGTCACCCTATAATGCAACTAGTTTATAAACCCTTTAAAAATTTATACCAACCTGAATTATATTAAAAGATTCAGGTCTTACCGCGCAGTAAACACACTCCGTCTCTGTTATAAAAACCAGTCAGTTAATGCTGTATAGGGAAATAATCGCTGTTTGTTCTGAGATCCACACAAAACACATAAATACACTGTGTGGGCAGAACGTATATTTAAAGATTCAGCTCGTACCGCGCAGTAAACACACTCCCGTCTCGGTTATAAAAACCAGTCAGTTAATGCTGTATAGGGAAATAATCGCTGTTTGTTCTGAGATCCATACAAAACACACACATACACTGTGCGGGCAGAACGTATATTAAAAATTCAGCTCTTACCGCGCAGTAAACACACTCCGCCTCGGTTATAAAAACCAGTCAGTTAGTGCTGTATAGGGAAATAATCGCTGTTTGTGCTGAGGTCCATACAAAATATATAAATGCACTCACTCTCTGTGGGCAGCACGTAGAATGTCTGATGTTAAGCCAAGCGGTAAGTATAGTGACCACTACGCTTTAAATGGTTAATAACACTTCGGTTTCTTATTGCTGCAGTACGTTTCAGGCTTATGTGGTCACCATCATTGTTGGCAGCTTACAGAGGAAATTACACAGGTCTTTCATTGTTCTTTATTCTAAACGTTACACCGTGTAGTAAAGATCTACAGTACGCGCTGATCTTGTGCTTGGGTATGTCTTTAGAACATGATGTATGACGTACGACGCAGAAAATGTTGCTGCTGATATAGCAACGCTAAAAATGCAAAAGGAAATCAATGCCAGGTGCAGAGTGCCGCGTTTTGTCTCACGCTGTAGCAAGTGGAGGGGGTGTGGGGTGGCCCACGTATTCTGCAGCAGGGAAGCTGCGTCGCGTCTCAGTCGGAGCTCGTTCGCACGCCAGTCCGGTTCGCGTCTTGTAGGCAGTGACGACCACGCCTGATGGCGGGATGAAACAGGAAGGTCGCCACCCTGCGGCGACAAGGCATTATAGGTACCTATCCACCACCATCCCTCGCTCGCCAGCAGAGGGCTAGCGACCCGTCGCGACAGTATACCAGCATGTCCTGGGAATCCATCGCATCGCGGGAATATCTCAGGTAGATACACAACACGACGTTGGAGTGTTCTAGTTGTGTGTTAGTTCGGGCAATTTGAACTCACTGGACTGGAAACACTAACACAGTGTGACAGTCAGTGCTTTGCTGGTTTGTTTAGCGGCGTTGAATCTACAGAAAAGTCACAACACCTTACACGATGTTTAAAATTGTAAGTCAGTGAGGGTGTGAGAGTAAGTGGTCGTTGTTTCTGTTGAAGCATCATTACGTAATTAAGCTTTCTTATCGGTCAATTTGTCACTTCATAGGCCAGGTACCGGTAAGCTTTTCGGTCAGTTTGTCACTTTTATAAGTCAGTTATCTGTAAGATTGTCGGTCAGTTTGTTACTTTTATAAGTCAGTTATCTGTAAGATTGTCGGTCAGTTTGTTACTTTTATAAGTCAGTTATCTGTAAGATTGTCGGTCAGTTTGTCACTTTTATAAGTCAGTTATCTGTAAGATTGTCGATCAGTTTGTTACTTTTTATAAGTCAGTTATCTGTAAGATTGTCGGTCAGTTTGTCACTTTTATAAGTCAGTTATCTGTCAGCTTGTCGGTCAGTTTGTTGATTTCAAGGAAGTTAAATGCAAGTCGCAGTTACTTGACACCACCAGATGACAGCAGTAGACGGTTCTGGTGTTGTAGTGTCGACACTGAAACCCGTACCTCCTGATAACATTACTTTTTCTGTGAATCTCCCTTTGCTTTGTTGGAAGTGGACCGGAGTCAGTGTTCTAAACGTTTAGTGCGCGGTTTCAAGACTAAATGAAAATAAACTAAAAAAAAGCAATAAACAGAACAACAGTGCTTCTTTACAGACTAAAATAAATCTACGTTTTGTATAAAGATTCTGATCTCCCACATAGAGAACACAGAATGCTTCCAGTATGAAGACCATCCGGTTAGTTCTGCATAGAGAAAGAATCGCGTTTTTTGTAAGAATCATAGAAACCACATAAACGCGTAGTGTGGTCAAGATGTAAAATTTTTAATTTGAGCGCTTTTGGTGTATAGACAAATCAGTAATCTATCAAGAATCATATGCCTATTTATAAAAGTGGATTTCGTGTGCTTCCCTATTATACAAGGTACGGACTTAATAAAAACTATGATTTCTTAGTGTTAAGCGTGGCTTAGTGTAAGCGTCTTCTGTGGAAACCGAAGCCGTAGATCGGCACTGTCAAACACTTCCGCTGTATTTTAAAAGAGCCTTCCACTATAATTACAGTTTTAGCTACAAGGATTGACAAAACCAGGAACGGATAGCCGATTTCCTGGGCCAGGTCCGAAACAGGTACTTTTCTAATACAAGGCTGCAATACTAATAACTTAACATCAGTTGTACAGCGCCTGTGGTAGAATGTTATGAAGGGATGTGCAGGGAGTGGTTCTGGCCATTTTAACCCTTTAAAGACGAAGCGTATCTGCTTTATATAAGGACTCAGTGCGTACCGCGTTGTAAACACTCTCCACTTCGGTTATAAAAACCAATCTCTTAATGTTTTATAAGGCAAAAGTTGCTGTTTGTTCTGAGATCCGTACAAAACACATAAACGCAATGTGGGCACCACGTAGAATTTTTTAATGTTAAACCTGGTGGTACGTAAATTTACCGATAGGCTTTAAAAGGTTAGTTGAATACAACAGCGTTTGGCTGAAGTCTAGGCATGTTAACCGCCGAGCGTGTCTATTTGTGAAGAATGGTGAAGAAGGAGGACTGAATTACATACAATAGCTGTTGTGTATGAAAAGAAGGAGCTTAGGAAATGTCTAGATCTAAGCTGTAAGATGCAGGGAATGGAGTATCTTGCATAACGAGGAACTTTGTAATTAAACGGGTCCAAACTAGTAACAGGTTACTTACTGGTTTGGAGAAATCAGTGGGGCTACGATAGACTGAGGATATAGACTGTGTGGGGAAGAAATAAATCTTCACGGAGCATGGGTGGGGAAGAAGCTTATTAGAAAGACGAAGAAAGGAACGGAAGATAAGAGCACAACGAATGTTTGGCTCCCCCCCCCCCCCACACACACACACACACACGAGTCGCTAATTAAGCATTTGGTACGCTTTGATGTACGAGTTTATTGTTTTATACTTTTCTGAACTTTTTCTTTTTTTAAATACGTTGTTTGGCAGGCCTGCATTTTTTATGAATGTTGACATCTATTCGTGTGCCATTTCAGTCTTTAATATATCTGAGAGCTAACTGAAGTTGTGGCGTTGTGTTTCTGTTACGACTGTGCTTCTACATGAAGGCATTTGCTTTGAGCATTTACCCCTATTTCAGTTTGTACAAGGTGGGGCCAAAAGTAGGTATACAGTATATAGTATAGTATTGATGGTTCTTTCAGATATTGACATTTAGTTAGTTTAGGACGTCCAGATTTTGGTGCATTAGCCACTGAACCCCTTGCATCAAACTTGTCTCTGATGCGATAAATTGTCAGGCGTGCTGGTGGGGGAGTATTAAACGCTTCTACCCATGCTGTACGTACCCGCACGGCGTTTTCAGTTTTCCAGTACTGCTTCAAAAGCCACTTTCTTTGTTCTATACTTAAGTTCCCTGCCATCATTCACAATACCTGTAAAGAAAAAAAAATAATTAGTGTATACTTACTTTTGGCCCATCCTGTATAATGTACTTGTACTGCCTTATGTACATTTCAATTTGTTGAGCGCCGTACTTTACTGCACTGTAGTTCAGCTGATGCAGTAACGATACCTGTGCTGGCACGTACCTCCTACATAACCAGACGGGTTTAAAATGCTGACGAAAATGTATTTACAATCATAGCCTTCATTCCGTTAAACAAACAGGCCTTGTAGCAGATGGAAAGACAGCTCAGATATATTGAAATGTCCGAGTTAATGCTTCAGGTGTTTTCTTTGTGCGCATACATTTTTCCCTCTCTATACAAATATCTGTGAGTTTTCATGTCAGTCTGTCACTTTCAGGTATCAACTTTCTCAACCGAATTTAACCCTTTAAAGACGAAGCGTATCTGTTTTATATAAGGACTCAGTGCGTACCGCGCTGTAAACACTCTCCACTTCGGTTATAAAAACCAATCTCTTAATGTTTTATAAGGCAAAAGTTGCTGTTTGTTCTGAGATCCGTACAAAACGCATAAACTCAATGTGGGCACCACGTAGAATTTTTTAATGTTGAAACTGGTGGTACGTAAAGTTACCGCTAGGCTTTAAGAGGTTAAGATAAGACAAATCAAATAGACTTGCCTATGTATGGCGTTGTGTCACGTACCTTCCAAGGGGTAAATTCACACCCTGTATGTTGCTGCACTATTCTCAAATAATATTCTTCAGATTCTTAATGAAGGTGTAATTGTCAGTACACCTGTCACCGTGACAGCCGGTGTAGAGTAGTCGGTACAATAACTAGGCTAGGGTTTGGGCGATCCGGGGTTCGAATTCCGCAGAGACAAGAGAGTTATTTCTTCTACAGAACGATTAATTAAGTACCGGAATTCTTGTCCAGGGGGTAAAGAGGCCGGGGCCTGAATTTTAACCACTCACTTCCATCTAGTGCCGAGTTAAGAATGAGTGGAATGATACCTCTATTCCACTTTTGCACCTCCTGCTCATTGGGTACCAGCATAATAGTCCAGGGGGTAAAGCGGCCGGGACGTGAAGTTAAATGACCTACCTCCATCTAACTCCGAAGTAAGTATGAGTGGATGTATACCTCTACTCCACTTTACACCTCCTCTTCTTTGGGTACTGGGATTCCTGTCCAGGGGGTAAAGCAGCCGGGGCGTGAATTTAACCAATCACCTTCATCTAGTGCCGAGTTAAGAATGAGTGGATGTATACTCCACTTTTACACCTGTTACATGGAAAGACAAAGGACGAATCACGTCTCCTTACATAACAGAATTTGCATTATACGAAGCACTGCACTGTAAAAGTATGATCATTTTCTGTTTTATAAATATAAAGCAACCCTCGTACCAGTTTAACAGGGGAAAATATTAGCCTGTATTAGATTATTTCTGTGTGCTACAACTGAGATGAAAGAACCTGTATCCTGCCTTTAAAGATTCGTTTTATCTTAACAAGAACTCCTGAAAAACTTGTGTATGCTAACCTGCTTTGCAAATACGTAAGAGAATTTGCCGAGATAGCACGGCGAATGTACATTATCCTGTACACCTTATGGAAAATTTACAGCTGATGGTCGTCGTACAGGTTAATCTGATGCAGAAACGACAGAGGAAAGGTTTTAGGATTAAATATTGCACGTAATTGAATTAATGACGATCGTTTGAACGTACACACATAAATACATGTAATCTTGTCACGTGATTCAATACCATTGGAATGACAATATTAAAATGAAATTTTCGCTAAGCCTGAGCTGTTAGACTCGAATGCTTATAGTATGAAGTGGAAGTAAAAGGACATGCTTTATATATTATTAACTGTAGTAATAACCTATATGGATAGGAGGCCGCGGTGTCAGTTGGGTGCAGCAATGAGATGGGCCCATGGAAGTTCTCGTCCTGGGAACGTACAGAGACACTTCGGCCGGTCAAAAACCGAAGACACGTCATATCGGCTGTAATCGGTGTTTGTGATTAGCAACGTTCAAATAAATGTTACCTGGTGCAGGGGTGAATATTGCGTGAAGCTGTACTTACGTGCCCGCACGTCTTCGTGGCATTCTGCTTCATTAAACACAGAGAGAGCTTTGGCTTTTGTTCTAAATAAACAGCAGTGTTATTATCCGTGATTTCATGCTTCCGCCGCGTTATTGATGAGATCTGCGCTCTTCTGGGGTGTTACGCATCCTGTACCGATGTTCTTGGACTTCTTGACCCTTCAAGGTAGGACCAACACGTTGTCCCGAAACGTCGGTAAATGATTACCATTTGACGCTGCATAACACCCCAGAAGGGGATAGATCTCAATGCTGTTATTACTTACTTACTACCACCACCACCAC
>BLKM01000442.1:609922-626272 GCA_013340265.1 Coptotermes formosanus
CAGAGGAAATATTCTTGGTACTCATTTCTGTTAGAGGCTGAGTCGACCCCAGGGCCAGAGTGCGACCGGAAGGATTATGTCAATGAAAAATTCCAACGACACTATCGGGAATCGAAACCGCGACCTTCCAGTTTGTGATGCAGTGCCTCAATTTGTAATAGAGTAGGATGCATAATTAGCGGAAAGTTTGGGTTTCAAAGCAGCCATTCTGTTTTGTTTGCGTGTTTTATGGTTCTGAGTGTTCGGCCACAGAGCGGAACGCTGAGGGCTCATGCTTTGATTCCAAGCAGCGGCATTGTCCAGACTGGTTTTGGGGTCCACACAATGTGTGACCCAGGCGTTTTCCCCAGTGGGATAAATCAGCAAGAATTCGAAGCTGACCGCTCACCCTTGCCTAGTTCCGATATCAAGAGTGACTGGAGCTGTACTTCTGCTCCTGCCATATGCCTTCGTGGCATGCACAGGGACGGACAGACAGATGCAGCAGAGCTAATAGCCGGTGTCCGTCACTTCGCGACTGCTTGGAGTGCTCAACGTGCCCTATGCCGTTAAAGATGTTAGTTGACGTAAATTACATATAAGGTATCAGTTCGTACCGCGCAGTAAACACATTTCTTCTGGGTTATAAAAGCCACTCGGTTAACGCTCTATAGGTATCGTATCTCAGTCCTTCCCTATTTTACCTGTTCACAGCAGGTGTCGAGGTTGTTTATTTTCATTTGATCACACTCAGACCCGCACCGCCGTCGGTAGGACTCCTCTGGACTAGGGATCGGCCCGTCGCAGAGACCTCTACCTGGCAACACAAACACTCACAAGAGACAAACATCCATACCCCCGGTGGGATTCAAACCCACGATCCCAGCAAGCGCTCGGCCGTAGACCCACGCCCTAGACGGCGCGGCCACTGGGATCGGTTGCTCTGTAGTCGAATATACTAATCTCTGTTTGTTATGTTGAGATGTATAATAAATAAATAAATACAGTGTATGCGCAGAACGTGGAAGTTCTGAAATTTAAATCTGGCGGTACATGTAGCAAGCACTGGGATTTCAAAGGTTAATCACAATGACATGCGTAAAAGGTGCACATAACGGGGACTGCACTGCAGGTTAATGTTATCGTTTTTAACATGGAAAAGATTAGTAATGTTTTCGAATTCGTTATTCATCCATTACAGTGAAAGTAAACATAAGTCATGGATGAACCCAGCGTGATGCTTGCATTGAAATTAGATTCAGGCAATGGAATTGCACGTGAAGTGAAAGATTTATAGCTACATTACTTGATCGTGAATGCCTATGGGGTGTGTAGATCACAAATAAAGCAATTTTAAAACAGCGTTGCTTCAAACCTCAAATTTGTTCAAAAAACATTTAACACCAACAAATGCACAAAGGGTTTTTTTCATCACTTGTAACACACTCCTACATGTTTCGACCCTGCTGGGTCATCTTCAGGGAGAACTTTCTGCCGTGGTTACACTATGGTTGCACTTTATAGTTGAGGTGTTGATTGTGTACTGCGTGGCGAACTCTCTGTGGTCTCGGCTTGCACTGCAAGCTTGCAGTGCAAGCTTGTTCGCACCTCCAAAAGGCCACGCAGTACACAATCAACAGCTCAACTATAAAATGCAACCATAGTGTAACCACGGCAGAAAGTTCTCCCTGAAGATGACCCAGCAGGGTCGAAACATGTAGGAGTGTGTTACAAGTGATGAGAAAACCCTTTGTGCATTTGTTGGTGTTTAATGTTTTTTGTATAATGTAGTGCACGGACATGGAACACCTCAACTTTGTTTTTTGTTCAGATGTGATACCGAAACCAACAAATGCACATACCTGGTAAGTGTGTGAAAGTACAGTCGAACCCTGTTGTAACGACATCGGCTTGTACGACACCCCGTCTGTAACGTCAGATATTCTGTGGCACCCGTTAATTCCTCACTTTTAGCCATAACATTATACACCTCGGTTATAAAAACACTCGTTTATAACGACACAAAATATTCAGTCCCTTTCATTACGTTGTAATCGAGTTCGACTGCATATTATACATACCGTATACCTGCTACATGTTTCGGCCACTCATGTGGCCATCTTCAGTGAGCTTCATTACAAAGAACATACACATCGACATACTAGTTAGATGTATAATGAGTAGCCGAAACATGTAGCAGGTATACGGTGTATACAATATACTTTCATACGCTTTACATTTGCTGGTCTCGATATCATGCCTAACTGCTCAATTCATGAACATGGATAATTTAAAACTGCGTGCTTTCATTGCACCATACGTGGGAATGAGTCCTCACAGACGCTGCAAAGTTTCTTGTTCTTATTTAGTGGCTCGTGGTGACGTCAGCGCGACAAAAGCTGCATTCTTTTTCCTATTAGGAAGTTGTTAATTTTTCAGCGGCGTCATTAAGGGGCCCAGTGTGTTGGTTTCATCTCAATATCCGTACCCTGATGTCGGGCTGGGCCACGCAGCATCCTAGCCAAGTGCTCCTGCAATATCCGTAAAACTGCTGTAAATATTTTACCTACAAGAGAATGTGCGGGGCTCTGTGGGTAACTTAACACGATCCCGTCTACTCTCACCTCGCTTCCAGGCGTTATAAAGACATTTATTATGCTGCATCAAACCTAAAAACATACAAAATTATGTTCCTGTAACGTTTTATTCTGATCGTGCTTGTTTTAGACGAATATTATTGTTGCATAAACGCAACACCGATGACTTAAATGCGTATGTTATATGTTCTGTGCATATGATGTGTTTCTAATGAACGCACCTTGTATAAAGTGTGTCTGCATATCTGTCCGCCTTTCTAATCTCGGAAACTACTAGCGGTTCATATTATCGTGTCCCTCAGCAAGGCAACTCTCACAGGGGTTTTCTCGCGTAGGGAGCCTGCATCCGCCGAGAATATAAAGCACGTTTCTTCCCCTGAACTTCGACTTACATTATCTCATATAAAACCTCGAAATGTTATAAATTCTCCGGCGGATGCAGACTTGCTGTGCGCCTTATTATATTGTCATCTGTGGCGTGTCTGTTTCTACCATATTTTTCCACATTATCTCATAAACGGCACGATTTAATGAAAAGAAGTTACTGAACGCAATGTGTTTTCATTTTCTTGACAATTTTTTCTCATTCTGAGAAGGTTTCAGCGAGATATTGTACATGTACGTAAATCTTCATGTAAAGTATCCGTTATTCTTGTCAGATTTTAATAAAAGTTGAATTTTTTCCGACTGAGTTTCGAAAAATATTCAAATACCAAATTTTGTGCAGCTCCTTATGTTAGAAGTGGAGTTGTTCCTTGCGGACAGACTGGCAGGAGACACAGACGGATCGACAGACAGACAGACAGACATAACGAAGCTAACCGTTGCTTTTCGCAATTTTGCGAACGCGCCTAAAAATATAGAGGAAGAAACTACATTGAGTACTGACCTCAAGCCACACAGCCGTCTGTAAAATACTCTGTAAAACCGTTGGTCTGTGCCATGTCTTTCCTACTTTTCCCGAGGTTGTCATTTTATCCAAAAATTAAAGGCACCGTCACGAAGCGCACACAAACTCCTGAATGTTTACTATTAGTGGGTATATTTACTGCCTTCTGTTACACACTACGTATGATGCTAACCTGTTATAGAGTAGGGCCTTAATTCCGCGCATTTTATTGCTGCTCGATTGAACACTGTTATTCAACACCTTCATTGTAAATTATATGTGTTTATAAGGAAGTTACTATTTTAATAGGTAAAGCAGTCGCATTACAGGCCTGGACAGGCCCTTAGGGCACAATCGGCACATGAAGGTGGTAAGGTTGTCAGCCCTACGCACCGGCTGCCTTTACCCCCCAGGAAATATTCCTGGTACTCATTTTTGTTAGAGGCTGAGGCTGAGTCGACCCCAGGGCCATAATGCGACCGACAGGATTATGCCAATGACAGGATTATGACTGACACCATCGGGAATCGAACCCGCGACCTTCCGGTTTGTAGCGCAGTGCCTCAACCAACTGCGCCACCGCGGGTCTTCGTAGAGCTTACCAAGAAATGAGCATCGAATATCCCGTACCTTTTATCATCATTTATTTGCACGTCTCTCCTGATGGTGTTTTGTTCTCCGCGGTGCGCAGTAAACTCTGCACGAAGTGTCAGATGCATGCAGACCCTGAGCCAAGATTCGTGGAACAAATGAAGGCTGCAGTATTTTACTTTGCTCTGTTTACAGAGCCTTTATGGGTCTTTGTCAAATAACCGCCATCATGAAACAGTCAAATTGGGCATCGTAGCACCAGTCAGCTCGAGCTTTAGCGAAGCGGGCTTGCATTCGGAAGGTATCCAGTTCGGATACTGTCTCAGGCACTTAGTAGACACGCTTAGATTTTACGTGGTTTTCCTCTGTATATTTATTCCAGTGCTGGATAATGCTTTCAAATGAGCAAAGACCACATCCACTCCAGAATTTCTTCCGTTATCAGCAGCTAAATGTTATGGTAGAAAATTGCCATACGTGACACCTGCACATGTTTTATATTTCCCTTGTCCTAGTAGTGGCGCTATAATCGAGCGTTCTGTTTTCACGGAATCTTATAAAAATTGTTTGTGCATGTTTTATGTGTGTTCTAGCAATCGTGTTAGTTTGATATTTGCGCGAGCGATGAATTTTTCACACAATTTCATCACACAAGAAGCTTGTCTTCCCATAATGAACAGTAAGGTATTAATATCTTAGTCCCGAGACTGTTGATGCTGGTGGTATAGGCAGCTTTTATTGTTAGTTCTGCTTTGTGTTGTTTTGTGCTGACAGCTGTATGTGCCACAGCCGAAGGTAATGATCTAATGCCAAGACCTAGAATGCGTTAAACAGTACCTGCACCTGCCTCCTGCATTCCTGCAGGACTTTGCCTTGGGAAAGAAGAGAAACTTTAGGTTTTACTCTGACGATTTCTTAATTAAAAGAAGTCTTGAACTTCCAAAGTCTTTGTCTCAAAGAGTTACGCCCCACTGAAACGTCGATAAGTTTACCAGTCGATACGGCGTAACATCCTATAAGACTTGAGTCTCCATGAGCGCCACTGTGAGAAACTCATCTCACAACAACAAACTCTTCTGAGATCTGCCCTCTTCTGGGATATTAAACAGCGTAGTGTGGAAACTTTTTACCGACGTTTCGGGATGACGTATCGGTTCCATCTTCAGGATTTCTTAACCCCTGAGGATGGGACCGATGAATTTTCCCGAAACGTCGGTAAACAATTACCAGACGACGCTGTGTAATGTCCCAGAAGAGCGCATGTCTCATCAGCATCGCGGCTGAAGCCTGAAATCACGGTTAACAAATTATCTTCTCCATTTTATGAGCACCGTGTTTATATTGTTTTGACACTGTAACTCTAAAAAGGTTATTGTTTCTGTTTTGTGCGTTTTCAGTGACCATAAGGGCGCTCTTCCTTTCGGGATCGAACCCAGAACAACCGAGAGTGGGCAAAAAATAGAAATCAAATTTTAAAGCAACGAAATGGAGAGCTTTTATTTATTTCGATATGAACTGGAAAGAGATTTTTTTTTGTGATTATTGGATTGCGTTAGCACTACGACAACCCACCAACAGTGACACTTCAGTTCAACCAAATGGAAGCCAAAGTACGTATCTAACATTTCCGAAATAACACCGAACTTATTTGTCACTGCTCTGTAGTTTATTTTTCATTACAGTGAAAGCTTTCATGCAGTATGTTGGAATGAAGTGTCGCTGATAAAATGTGGAGAGTAATTGAGAAAGGAAATGGCCTCACATGGCTTGCGATACACAGCCGTGACACGTGTCCACGCTCTTGTCTTTGACAGGGTTAAGATTACGAAAACCAGCAATCAGTCTGTTTTGGACTGCAGCCTTAGAATTTGTGGAGTGTAGTTTCGGCTGCCCGTATGCCATCACAGCGTGCTGATGAGATACAAGATAACTTTGCCTTTTGCCATGACGAGTTATTAATAAACAAAATATTAAAAAGCTTCAGAGAGAGAGAGAGAGGGGGGGGGGATCGTGAGGGATTGGCCGATGAAGTAGGAGTAATTAAAAATACACAACACAAAAGTCGCCGCCGCTTCTTTGTGTATTGAGTAGCTGATTGAGTTTTACTCGCCAGGAATGCCGTCCTTACAAATGCGGCGCAAGTTGCCATTGCCACAACCGTAATTATCGCGATTATTGCGTGACATCAAGTAAGTTAGTTACGTGTGACTGGCGCTCGGGGATTTCACAGTTCGCATCTCCCTTGGGACAGTAGTTATCTTGCCTGACTTTCTACGTATTTTTCGCAGTTCCTCAATAAACTACTTGAATATTTCCTTGAAATGGGCCACGACCTTTTATTCCCCCGGTCTTCCCAGTTACCCATTCATAAATTTATTTGGCGATTTAGGCTGATACGTAGCCATGAATGTGCCTACGAACTGTACAGTCATGGTTATTAACATTACGTCATCCTTTGGACTGCACAGTACATTCACGGTTAACATTGCTTTATCCTGTGGACTGCACAGTACAGTCATGGTTATTAACATTACGTCATCCTTTGGACTTCACAGTAGGCCTGCACAGTACATTCACGGTTAACATTGCTTCATCCTGTGGCCTGCACAGTACATTCACGGTTAGCATTGCGTCACCCTGTGGACTGCACAGTACAGTCATGGTTATTAACATGACGTCATCCTTTGGACTGCGCTGCTGAGCCTGCTCCTTCTTCCTAGCGATTGGTCTGTCGCAGATGTGGTTGACTCATGATCCTTTTTCTTGCAGAAAAAATTTATATTCTTTTCTTTACATTACGAAAGTATTTTAAGTCCGTGCGTGGGATTTTGCGCTGTGTGATTACAGTGGTGATGAATTTCAGATTACTTAAATTCCTGACAATGACTGACTGCCGTATCAGCACGATGACTCTCTAACACGAAGACAGATTTTATGTAGAGTATATGTCTTGTGTGTATCTCAGAACAACAGCGCTTAAATTACCTATACACGATTAACTGGCTGGTTATTGTAACTGAGACGGAGAGTGTTTACTGCGCGGTACGAACTTAACTGGGTGCATGTCGTGGCGCAGTTGGTTGAAGCACTGCACTAGAAACATGAAGGTCGCGGGTTCGATTCCCGATGGTGTCATTGAAATTTTCATTGACATAAACCCATCGGTCGCACTATGGCCCTGGGGTCGACTCAGCCTCTACCAGAAATGAGTACCAGGAATATTTCCTTGGGTTAAAGGCGGCCGGTGCATAGGGCTGATAAGCTTACCACATTCATGTGCTGATTGTCTTGAAATCTAGGAGCCTCGACTTCCAGGAACCCTCAGGGTTTTTCCATGCCTGTAATGGGACTGCTTTACCTTCACGTTTTACGAAATTAATTTTTAAATGCAATTCAGTTTACCCTCGGTCTTTAAAGAGTTAATTAGTACTATACAAGTGTGTGGGTGCTTCTCACAGAAGCTGTCAAATCCAGCCCTCAGCCTCTCATTTATCCTAACCTCTTTTACGTCTGCATGTCCTCTGTACCGCACCGGTCAACAGAAAACTTGACAGTCTGACTGACATGATACAGAGTTCTGATATCAACTCCACGCAGCTTTATGAGCTATCCGTCAACTCCAGTATCTGTCAATTGTCTGAAGGGTGATTGATCTAACTCTTGATTTGTTGGTTCCAGTCAGGTACCGACATAATGCGAAAACAACTTAACGTCACTTCTTTACAGTCTTCTGCGTTCAATAAGCCTGTCACTAAACATGTAGCTTACAGCCATTGTTTTGTAAGAATGCGTGGGCTTTTTGTGTCGTCAGGTTCACATGCTTGCCTGTCTGTTAAAACACACTGAATTATGTGCAGTGTGCATTATGTTGATGCTGCTACAGGAGTTATCACCTACCTACGCTATTATTTCATGAGCTGTAGGGAATAGGCTACGGCATTGACAACGAAAGAATCGTGGTTTGATTTTTTTCTTCTCCGGAACTTCCAGACGGGCTAAGCTTGATTTTCGTGAACATCAGTACAGTGACAGCGATACTTAAATTGACCCTTTAAAGACGAAGCGTATCTGTTTTATATAAGGACTCAGTGCGTACCGCGCTGTAAACACTCTCCACTTCGGTTATAAAAACCAATCTCTTAATGTTTTATAAGGCAAAAGTTGCTGTTTGTTCTGAGATCCGTACAAAACACATAAACGCAATGTGGGCACCACGTAGAATTTTTTAATGTTAAACCTGGTGTTACGTAAAGTTACCGCTAGGCTTTAAAAGGTTAAGGGCGTAAATGGATTTATGTCTGGATTGTCCATATTTCATGATTGATTTTGGGAAAATTCGGTATATATAGCTGAAACATTATAAAAAATAAAGATATCCGATTACACGCCTGGACAGACCCTGAGGTTTCCAGGAAGTTGAGGCTCCCAGATTTCAAGACATTCAGCACATAAAGGTGGTAAGGTCAGCCATACGCACCGGCCGCCTTTACCCCCAGGATATATTCCTGGTACTCATTTCTGTTAGAGGCTGAGTCGACTTCAAGGCTATAGTGCGGCTGGAAGGATTACGTCAATGAAAAATTCCAATGACGCCATCGGGAATCGAACCCGCGACCTTCCGGTTTGTAGTGCAGTGCCTCAACCAGCTGCGCCACCGCGTATGCCGATGCACACAGTAGGCTGCTAAAAAACTTCGGCTTCCGTGAAAATCGGTGTAGTGAAAACCGTTCTTTACGTAAGAGCGGAAATGAAGTGCTATTCATACAGTTCTGCGGTAAAGCGACAGCCACCTTCTTGTGGAATATCGCGTTATTGAAAATCGCCTAATGAAAATCGCCTAATGAAAATAATAGGGTCATTGCGCGATATCTTCACACGCGTATGCGGAAGCTCCCGTTATAAAATTTGCGTTCAACGCTTCGTCAGTGGCTTTAACAAAGGCGCGTAATTACAGAAGTGACTGTACTTTCGACGCTGATCTTCCTGTTTGGGTAAAATTTCGTAGTAGGCGAGATTTGTACGTAATGCAGTACAATATATATATATATTTTTTTTGCTGCCATGAAAATTCGGCGAAGGGAAAGCTGCACATTTCGTATGGGCGTCAGTGAAAAGACTTTTACGCGTGTACAAATTAATCTTATGATATTCTGGAAGTAAAAAAGCCTCGGTAATATCTTTGCTCCCTGTAACGGATTACACCATTTGAAGTCTTTTTAATTTGGCAGATGTTTATAAAGAGCCGGTGTAAGGTTTTGGGCTATTTGTAATGGTTTTCCGCACATATCCTGTGGTATTCACATTTTCTTGCGTCATCTTACTTTGCGCTGTTTCATGACGAGTTTTTTTTTTTGTGGCGGTAAATCCTGCATCCGGTGGAAGATTCGAAGTAAGGCAATGGTTTGCGCCCCTTTCTGGGAGACACTAAGACGGTCTATAACAAGCAGCGACTGAATGCAGGAAGATAGTACCAAGAATGTCGATACTGCTTACGGCGATGCTTTGAATGTGAAGATATCTTGGAAGTTTGTCACCAAATTTTGCTGATGTGGTGAAAACTTTCCGGCTCAAATATCATTTGAAAAATTTAATGTGTTCCATGTCCGTGCACTATATTATACAAAAACACTGATCACCAACAAATGCACAAAGAGAGTTATATCATCAATTGTAACACACTCCTACATGTTTCGACCCTGCTGGGTTATCTTCAGGGAGAACTTTTTTGTTATCGTTACACTAAGGTTGCACTTTATAGTTCAGTGAGAATGTGCTGTTGACTGTGTACTGCAGTGTTTTTGGAGACGTGAACTCTCTGCGGTCCGGACCCCAGAGAGTTCACGCCTCCAGTACACAGTGCACAGCCGGTGCGTAGGGCTGACAATCCTATCACCTTCATGTGCCGGCTGTCTTGAAAGCGGGGAGTCTCAACCTCCAGGGAGCCTTCAGGTCCTGTACAGGGATTGCTTTACCTGGTAGCAATTAGCAGTATATATTTGCACTACAGAAGTTGTCGTAAATCCTCAGTCTGCTCATTAATGTTTTAATGAAGAATGGAGAAATTTTCATACAAAAGTACTGAGTTTTGTCGATCCCAGTGGCCGCGCGTTCTAAGGCGTAGGTCTGCGGCCGATCGCTTGCTGGGATCGTGGGTTCGAATCCCATCGGGGGCATGGATGTTTGTCTCCTGTACAGTGTTTGTGTTGTCACGTAGAGGCCTCTGCGACGGGCCGATCCCTCGTCCAGAGGAATCCTACCGACTGTGGTGTGTGTCTGAGTGTAATCAACTGAAAATAAGAAAAACCCTCTGCACGTACTGTGAACAAGTGGGTAGAAAAGGGAGGGACTACGAAACGAAATGAAGTATTAAGTTTTGAACTGGTCTTTATGGTAGGAACCACAGCTCAACCATCGAATGAGAAATTTCCCACCAGTTGGTATGTTTCCGTCTGTAAATTTTGTATACGCGGCACGTAGGATGCATATATATCCTTGCTAATTCGTCTCAAATTACAGACATCTAATCACGCATATACAGCCCAGGTAATGCGAGTCAATTTTGAATTAATTGTCAGAGCGGCTCTGCATTCGGTGTGTGCTATATTTAAACAACATCATTAATTCCGACCCCATTTTACAGAGTCTGCATCTACTGTTCTGGCCGACATATTGACGATAGATATGAACAATTATAAATGTCAGTGCGAAAGCCCGCCCTTGTCCTCGCCCGTGGGCCAGTTCAATTTATTGCGCATTCTCGCGACCTGTTGTCATTGCGATACATTTCAGCATCAAATTTCTGGCTTTGTTCAAGGAATTCTTTACGGACGGGACACGCCGGGTTGTGCAGCAGTGGGAGTCTTGACTAAACGCCTGTGGCGATTTTTTTATGTTGCAATAGCTTCGCAAATGGGCCTGTGCGAAGGGGTTTCCGTTGTACATTACTAAGAAGCTTATAGGACAAAGGGCGAACCAAAGACAAAGAAACGCAGAAACTCAGATTACATGGGCGGTGCTGGAAAATCCTCAGAGTTGTCGAGAGTAATGTTATAGACCTGTACTTTTTAACCCTTTAAAGCCTAGCGGTAACTTTACATACCGCCAGGTTTAACATTAAAAAATTCTGCGTGGTGCCCACATTGTGTTTATGTGTTTTGTACGGATCTCAGAACAAACAGCAACTTTTGCCTTATAAAATATTAAGAGACTGGTTTTTATAACCGAAGTGGAGAGTGTTTACAGCGCGGTACGCACTGAGTCCTTATACAAAACAGATACGTTTCGTCTTTAAAGGGTTAAAGTTGGGTTTTATTTAACACAGTGTGTATGGATGTGTTTGCGGTCGGGATTGGTCAGTCGGTATAGCGACTCTTTACCGGCTGGGCGGCCCGGGGATCGAAACCCGGTGAGGTGAGATTCTCAGTGCCATCCAAACCTGCCCCGAGGTCCACCCAGCCTCATGTGCGATGTGTACACGGTCCTTCAGCGGGTAAAGCTGCTGCAGCTTGATGCTGGCCATCCACCTTTTTCTAGTGCCGGAGTGCGAATGGGTAGAAGCAATACGTCTGTTCCTGTAGGGGCATGTGTCACTGCAAAGCTTACGTGGGTATATATATATATATATATATATATATATATATTCGTGTATATTATCGGCGTGTAGGTTATTTAACGACATTATATCCACTGCAGATGTTTACCTTTACGTGTAGCCTTTGAGTAACCGACAGGTTTTGGTGAAACTTAAAGACACAGAAATTTTAGTGAATTTTAAGGGTCATTTTTCCTATGAGCTTAAATGAATTTATACGCATATAATTTGAGACGTCCGGTCTGTTTTCTGAAACCGGATATGCGACACTTCTATTGTGTGAGAATAGCTAATATTGACTACAGTAATATAGACAGATATTACACTGAAAGAAACTAAATAAAATGAGGGAGTTGTGATATCATCATTGTAGGTTATATATACATTAATGAGTTATGTTTGTAAAAATTAAACGTAGGGCGTATATTTATGCACACCTTTTATTGCGGTAGCGTATCGCTGTAGAAAATGTCTAGAAATGTTGTCACGATGTCGTATGATCGCCATGTTTTAGGTGTTAATGCAATAGTGATTCGTAGTGTTTAATGGTAGTGTTCAGTTGGGTTTTGCTGTGTGGCATAAGTTGAGTTGAATTTATTTGGTTGGTTAGGTTGAATTGTGTTTTTTTAGAACGAATTTAACTAGAAAACTATCCCTATACAGGCGTGGACAGGCCCCTAGGGATCCGGGAGGTTGAGGTTTCCAGAATTTCCAGATAATCGGCACATGAAGATGGCAAGGTTGTCAGCCCTACGTACCGGCCGCCTTTACCTTTAAGAGATATCCTGGTGCTCATTTCTGTTAGAGGCTGAGTCGACCCCAGGAAGGATTGAGTCAATAAAACCCGCAACCTTCCGGTTTCTAGCGCAGTACCTCAACCAACTGCGCCCCCGCGTGCCACCGTAAACTTTACCTGATCGAGGTTCAAGTGTGTGTGGTTGATTTATGTTAGGCTGTATTGAGTACAACTGTGTTCACTTTAGTTGAGAGGATCGAGTTGGACTGCATTGCGCTGCCTTGGATTACGCGGGATTGTGTTGTGTCCTTGTTTTAATTCTCAGATTCGTACGTCAGTATACACAAATCATATACATTTTACGTAGAACAATGCCGTGTCAGTGTAGTTTCCTTTTAAATGCCAAGAGTGAAGTAACAGAAAAGTTTTGTGTTCCTACAGCACGAAATATCATACTCTCGCCTGTATGCACTTCTTTAATTACAACCGTAAATTTGGAGTCGCGACCCTTATCAGCTTCTAAATGCAGTGCAATGCACTTAGCATGGAAATTTTCAGTACGTAACTTTAGCGTTGACTGCGTAACGCAGTGAGAAAAAGTAGCTGAAGCCTTCACTAGTTCTAGTTAATGAGACAGTTTCATGTTATATTGCGAGGTTCCATTCCGTTTCATATTCTTTCGCAGGGGAATCAAACGCCCACAGAGACGAGTTCATGTCACTGGGAACTTGGTGGTGTAATTAGGTGCAACCCGCACAATTCTGTGTTTGTGAGGAGAAAGCTCAGGGATTCGTGTATGATTTCTCAAACCCAATTGAATGCTACTGCTGTGCAATCATACTGGGCCTGTTGCTGCTGTTGTAGAATTGTAATTCCGCTGTTACTAATGCGGACGTACACATGTAATTCCGCTGTTACTAATGCTGAAGTACAGCTATAATGCCGCTGTTATTAATGCTACTGTACAGCTTTAATGCCGCTGCTGTTAATTCCCGACATTGGACACGATTTTTAACCAGGCCAGTCTTACAAGCATTTTCCCAAGACCCACTGCAAACCCATCTCCGTGCCGGTCTTCAAGTTACGTTCCTCGAAGGGAATTTTTAAACGTCGTTAAAAGTTATGTATAGAGTATTGTTTAACCTTTTAAAGCCTAGCGGTAACTTTACGTACCACCAGGTTTAACATTAAAAAATTCTACGTGGTGCCCACATTGCGTTTATGTGTTTTGTACGGATCTCAGAACAAACAGCAACTTTTGCCTTATAAAACATTAAGAGACTGGTTTTTATAACCGAAGTGGAGAGTGTTTACAGCGCGGTACGCGCTGAGTCCTTTTATAAAAGAGATACGCTTCGTCTTTAAAGGGTTAATAGATAAAAGTTACAAACGTAACAGTGAAAACATTTGAAGTTATGTACGATGAATTTTATACGCACTTTGGCCTAATTAAGTAAAAACTTCTGTCAAAAATTAAAGGTAACCAATTATATATTTGCAATTACTAGCAGAACAAGACTCAAGATCCAAATTTACGTGTTAGCTAATTCGATTACACTGCTAATCCAAGGAGAGGCTTATTGCTTTTTATTGTATTTAAGCCTCCTGCTTACTATTTCATTTTGTCTCCTCAGAATACCAATTCAGATTAACCTTTTAAAGCCTAGCGGTAACTTTACATGCCACCAGGTTCAACATTCAGTAATTCTCCATAGTGCTCAAATCGCGTTTATGTATTTTGTACGTATCTTGGAACAAACTGCAACTTTTACCGTAAACGTCAGCAGCTCATTCGTTTTTTATAACCGAGGTTGAAAGTGTTTACTGCGCGGTACGCACAGTCTTTATATAAAGCAGATTAAGTTTTGTCTTTAAAGGGTTAATTATTTCAAAGTAAATTACCCATGTACATCTCACAATATCCATGTGTGTATACAAAATCTGTTGCAGTCATTTCAGTTTTTTTCTGTTGACGTCTTAACAGCTGGAATATATCTAAAGCCGTTCGAATGGACAGATAACAGATTTCTCTCAGCCGTCGAAAATGTAACAGTGAGATGCTGTGTATCGTCGAATGGGATATGAATCTGACAATCAGTGGTGATGGGAAGGTATACATTTTGAAAGACTCTATATGTCATGACATTTCAAGTTACTAACTCGGCACTTGCCTGGAAAAACTGGGGAAAACGCAACAGAACTCAGTAATTCGTATAAACCCACCGATTTTGAGATACGTCACAAAGTGATGAGCTGAAACACTGGTATCCTGTGTTCTGCGGAGTCACGGGGTTCCGCGAGCGATTTCGGGGTTTTCGCAAGCACATTTCCTTGATAATAAAGGTAAAGGTTCACCCTACAACAGGCCCTGAGGGCCCAAGAAGGGGAGTAGAGGTATAGCTCTACCCGTTCGTGTGCCTCGGCACGAGGAGGGGATGGGGTGGCTAGCCCCACGCCCCGGCCAATTTACCCCCGGGAAAGAGACCCCTTACCCATTGTACAGGAGGCCGGGTGGGCCCCAGGACCGGCCTGGACGGCTGCGGGAAATCTCGTCCCCACCGGGATTCGATCCCCGAACCGTCCGGCCCGTAGCGAGTCGCTATACCGACTGAGCTATCGCGGCTCACATTTCCTTGATAATGAACGAGATAAATACGCTCACGTCACAGACACTTAGTAGGACTTTTCTCATAGTCAAAACAGTTAAAACACACACTTAAAACCCCACTAATTTTCGGAAGAAACTTCTTCCTTCCTCAGGTTTCTTCCGAAATGTAGTGGTTTTTTAACTGTGTGTTTTTTAATTGTGTTGAGAGTGGGAAACGTCTTAAGTGTTTCTGATTTGAGTGAAGACAAGCCATTGTCAAGAATCTGTATGTTTCAATGAGAAATATAATTGCGATGTACATAAACAGTACCAGTGGGCCGCGATAGCTCAGTCGGTATAGCGACTCGCTACGGGCTGGACGGTCCGGGGATCGAATCCCGGTGGGGGCGAGATTTTCGGCACCCATCCAGACCGGCCGTGGGGCCCACCCGGCCTCCTGTACAATGGGTAACAGGTCTCTTTCCCGGGGGTAAAGCGGCCGGGGCGTGGGGCTAGCCACCCTATCCCCTCCTCGTGCCGAGGCTCACGAACGGGTATAGCTATACCTCTACTCCCCCTCTTGGGCCCTCAGGGCCTGTTATAGGGTGAACCTTTACCTTTATAAACAGTACAAACTAATGCAATTTTCTTTATTATTATCAACTAGTGTTTCCCGATACACGTATGTTTCGGCGTCTAATGTCGCCATCATCGGGGGTCACTTACTGTGAAGATCACTCGATGTCCACATTGTTTGTAACGAAAGTCTTAGACAAAGTAGTTCACATTAACACTGTTGCAATGACACTGTATACGTAACACACTTCACCCACACTGGATTAAAATGTTTTAAATATTATAAAATCATGTGCATTTGCATTTAAAAAGTTTGTTAAAAACTTCCATTTGCAGGTGTTCGATGTTAATTTTACCTACAAATGCGTGTTTTTAACAAACTTTTTAAAGACAAGTGCACATGATTTTATAATGTTTAAAACATTTTAATCCAGTTTGGGTGAAGTGTGTTACGTATACAGTGTCATTGCAACACTGTTAATGTGAACTACTTTGTCTAAGACTTTCGTTACAAACAATGTGGACATCGAGTGATCTTCACAGTAAGTGACCCCCGATGATGGCGACATTAGACGCCGAAACATACGTGTATCGGGAAACACTAGTTGATAATAATAAAGAAAATTGCATTAGTTTGTACTGTTTATAAAGGTAAAGGTTCACCCTATAACAGGCCCTGAGGGCCCAAGAGGGGGAGTAGAGGTATAGCTATACCCGTTCGTGAGCCTCGGCACGAGGAGGGGATAGGGTGGCTAGCCCCACGCCCCGGCCGCTTTACCCCCGGGAAAGAGACCTGTTACCCAT
>BLKM01000442.1:630129-709870 GCA_013340265.1 Coptotermes formosanus
AAACAAGATCATACAGTAATAAAAAAAGCCCGCGGGCCTTTAAAAAACAAGACAAATATAAGATACAACAATAATCTCCACCATCACACAGCCAATCGCTATATTTTTGGCGTGGCATATAAACAAATACCATCAGAGCTATATAAAATATGTAACCGATGCTCGGACCCCAGTCTTAAGCATATCGCCTAATAATAATTTTATCCTACTTTCCGTATATTTTGACACGACTAATGTTCATCTTACTGAGCGCTACAAAAAGCTTTATACACTGCCAGCTACTGAATGACCACAACCATAAGCTTGTATGATCCCACACAGTAAAAGCTGTATACGGTGAATTCATACTTACTACATTCTTACCGCGTTTTAGAACGTGGTATTGAAAGCCTGGTTATGGTATCTTAAGGTCGAAATATGTAGTCGTTCTTAAATAAAGAAAAATGTGTTAGACGGAATATTAAATGTAATGTGTTCCATGTCCGTGCACTATATTATACAAAAACACTGATCACCAACAAATGCACAAAGAGAGTTTTATCGTCAATCGTAACACACTCCTACATGTTTCGACCCTGCTGGGTCATCTTCAGGGAGAACTTTTCGTTACCGTTACACTAGGGTTGCACTTTACAGTTGAGTGAGAATGTGCTGTTGACTGTGTACTGGAGGCGTGAACCCTCTCTGCAGGCCCGGACCGCAGAGAGTTCACGCCTCTAGTACACAGTACACAGTCAGCAGCACATTCTCACTCAACTGTAAAGTGCAACTTTAGTGTAACGACAACAGAAAAGTTCTCCCTGAAGATGACCCAGCGGGGTCGAAACATGTAGGAGTGTGTTACGATTGATGATAAAACTCTCTTTGTGCATTTGTTGGTGATCAGTGTTTTTGTATAATATAGTGCACGGACATGGAACACATTACATTTAATATTCCGTCTAACACATTTTTCTTTATTTAAGAACGACTACATATTTCGACCTTAAGATACCATAACCAGGCTTTCAATACCACGTTCTAAAACGCGGTAAGAATGTAGTAAGTATGAATTCACCGTATACAGCTTTTACTGTGTGGGATCATACAAGCTTATGGTTGTGGTCATTCAGTAGCTGGCAGTGTATAAAGCTTTTTGTAGCGCTCAGTAAGATGAACATTAGTCGTGTCAAAATATACGGAAAGTAGGATAAAATTATTATTAGGCGATATGCTTAAGACTGGGGTCCGAGCATCGGTTACATATTTTATATAGCTCTGATGGTATTTGTTTATATGCCACGCCAAAAATATAGCGATTGGCTGTGTGATGGTGGAGATTATTGTTGTATCTTATATTTGTCTTGTTTTTTAAAGGCCCGCGGGCTTTTTTTATTACTGTATGATCTTGTTTGTGGAATACTCGGAGTATTCGTTAGTAATTTCGTGCATTGGGAGTATCGGCACTATAGTTGTTGGTGTAACGCTTGATAACCTGAGGCCGAAACATGTACCTGTTCTTCAGCAAAGACAAGTTGTTGTGTTACAAGGAATATTAACGGTTTATTACTTATTGGGAGCATGTGGTGGCGCAGTTGGTTGAGGCACTGCGCTACAAACCGGAAGGTCGCGGGTTCGATTCCCGATGGTATCGTTGGAATTTTTCCTTTACATAATCCTTCCGGTCGCACTTTGGCCCTGGGGTCGACTCAGCCTCTTAACAGAAATGAGTACCAGGAATATTTATTTGGGTGGGGGGAGGGGGAAGGGGGAAGGCCGCCGATGCATAGGGCTGACAACCTTACCATCTTCATGTCCCGATTGTCTAAAAATCTGGGAGCCTCGACCTCCTGGAACCCTCAGGGCCTGTCCAGGCCTGTAATGGGACTGCTTTTCGTTTTTACTGAGCCCTCTATAGACACAACGAGATGATCTCGGTAAAAATAAGGCAGTTAACGCTGTATAGGGCAAAAGCCGCTGTTTGTTCTGAGATTATAGCAAAACACACAAGTAGACTGTGTTGACAGAATGTAGGATTTTAGAATGTGAAACCTGACCGTCTATAAAGTAACTACTGGGGTTTAACCTTTTAAAGCCTAGCGGTAACTTTACATACGACCAGGTTTAACATTAAAAAATTCTACGTGGTGCCCACATTGTGTTTATGTGTTTTGTACGGATCTCAGAACAAACAGCAACTTTTGCCTTATAAAACACTAAGAGACTGGTTTTTATAACCGAAGTGTAGAGTGTTTACAGCGCGATACGCACTGAGTCCTTATATAAAACAGATACGCTTCGTCTTTAAAAGGTTTGAAGCGTTGAAAGTGCTATCCCAGCAGCTTTCGGGAGAAACTGACGGACGACGTACATGATGTCGGTTAGGATATTCATTTTTGTGGCTGAAATTCAAAATGAACACGACCCGAATACGAGTCGGATGCATCAGAAGCACTTTGGTCAGGAAAGTTCAAGGATATGCGTCACGTGATATAGCTAGGCCTAGAAAATGCACGTGACAGATTGGGTCTTGAAAACATAAAGAGGCAAGTTTGATAGTGAATGTAACTGGTGTATAATGTAAGCTAGGCCCATCATGAATAGAAATTCAGGTTCCTTAAAAGTAACTTGAATGGCCGTTACGTGCTTATAAAATTATCTATACATTTAATATCAGGAACTGTTTTGGGCACAGCTAGCAGTGGCATGGAAGGCGATATAACTTGGGCTGAAGGACCACCTCTTGTCGGCTGTCACCGATAGATTATTTAATGCATTCGCAGTTATTCTCCTACCGCAACACCTTAAATGTCACACTTTCACTGATAACGCGCCGTTTGAGACTGTTTGCGTTTTCACAGACCAACATTATGTTTTTAGTCTGGCTCCTGTAAGCCCATAGCAGTAAGATATAGCTGCACCTGCAGGATAAAGTCATGTACAGAATTCCCCTCCATCCTTTTCATAAAACTGCTCCACATTGTTATGCGTGTCGTGCGGAATTGTATTTTTCTCAGGAGGTTTAGCTTTCAAAAATGTAAATGAATCTGATTTGCATATTCTGTGATAAACCGTGCTTAGGAGCGGCATTATATCCTGCGCGTCGTACAGGAGCGCAGGAGAGGGTCCTGCGGGAGCTTGGTGTGGTTGCGCGGCGTCCAACCTTAGGAAATTGAGGTGGAAGTCGTTGTGGTAGTCAAACGTTTGTTCAGAACTAGACGCAGTTAAGTCCCTTTCATCATTAAATGCTGCAGTTGTTACATAAAGATTGCTTTCTTCCTCTGCTATTAGCGTACATTGACACGCATGTGCCTGCTAAACGTACGTACCGGTCGGTGTCTCTGGTCACGCCGTCAGGGGACAAGTAATGACGTGCTTTTCTCTTGATTTTAAGCCTTCACCGTGAAACAAGTACTCTTTCGTGATTTTGGGTTTTTTTCACGATGTGTGAAGCGAACTTACCGACGGCATTTCGGAACTCCCTGTGGGTGCCATCTTCACTGGCCCAAAGAATAAGAATAATCAAATGCGTAGGGTAGATCCTTATATATAGTGATGAGTTGGTTGTGGGCGATGTGTATATATATATAAATAAATATATATACACCTATATATAAGGATGTACCCTACTCATTTAGTTAGTCTTGCTCATTTCACAAGTGCAGCTGGGACCCACAGGGAGTTCCGAAATGTACTGGTCTGATGGTCATTTGACCAGTGAAATTGGGACCCATAGGGAGTTCTGAAACGTCGTTGGTAAATTCGCGTCGCACATCATGCAAAAACCCAAAAACCAGGAAACAACTCATACTTTTCTATTTTTGTTTTAAATTTAAGGATCAAAACTGTACACGAAGCGTAGCAGTTTTGTGATTCATGTTCGGGAGGTTCGAATTCTGGCCCGAATTTTGGAGATTTAACTTCCTGGTGGAACTTAGTGTCAGAACCTTATGAATAAATCTCATAATTCTGAATTACTATTGCAGTGGCCTTTGAAAGATTAACGGGAAATTCTGGATTTTGTGTAGAATAACTCAAGCATTTCCCTTTGACAGATTCCAAAAAGAATTGTAATTTACGTATGTATTCTGGAGTTTAATGCCTGAGCGCAGTTTTGTTTTTCATATGTTTCTGTAGCAGCGTCAGGCTTTGCCAAAGGCAGTTTTTATCGCAACATATAAATAAATCGTACAGGTTTTGGAATTTTTAAGCTTCTGGAATGGAACCCATGTCCTAACATTCGGTTTAATATTATCTTCTCTTTGAAGCGTACGAATTACAACCGGTTTATTCCTTTCACACATTCCAGACCAAAATCATAAATCTTAATTTGGGTCATCCCCGTGTGTTATTTCAATGCCAGTGATGATAAACACAGACAGACACACCACAATATATATATATATATAACACTATATCATTTACTCTCAGTTTGTGCCAGTATACTTAGAGTAAATGACATAGTGTGCAATATACAGGGTATACACAAAAGAATGGTGTGGTTTCAAAAGTTAACAAGAAATTTATTTCTCACCTTACACGGGCACAACGTACACGGTCAGCAGCGGCAACTGTCCAAGTTTCTCCTGCGTTAATCACAATCCTTCAATATGTGCACCCTGGGTCACACGACACACATCCACACGGTAACCAAATTCATCCCAGACTCGGTGTAGCATGTCCGCTGTAATGGTCTGCAGTGCATGCGTTATCCGATCACGAAGTTCCTTGAGGGATATGGGCAATGGTGGTACGTAAACAGCGTTAAAGACAGCGTTTACATACCACCATTGCCCATGTCCCTCAAGGAACTTCGTGATCGGATAACGCATGCACTGCAGACCATTACAGCGGACATGCTACACCGAGTCTGGGATGAATTTGGTTACCGTGTGGATGTGTGTCGTGTGACCCAGGGTGCACATATTGAAGGATTGTGATTAACGCAGGAGAAACTTGGACAGTTGCCGCTGCTGACGGTGTACGTTGTGCCCGTGTAAGGTGAGAAATAAATTTCTTGTTAACTTTTGAAACCGCACCATTCTTTTGTGTATACCCTGTATGTATATATATATATAAATATATAATATACTGTGGTGTGTCTGACTGTGTTTGTCATTACTGGCATCAAAATTTTACATTCATTCCTCAGTACTGTCATGCTTAGTATGGTAGATCCTTTCCCATCTTATTCTCCTTGATTTGATAACTTCAAAAACATCGTGCAGAGAGTAAATAGTGCAAAGGTCATCATCTTGCAGTTTTACCTTCTACATATTCTTCATATCAGAACACAAGTTTCTACTGAACAAGCCAGTGTTAGCTTAGCAGTCAGTCCCAATTGTGTCACTGACATCCCCGCCTCTAAAAGTGTTCTGGGAGGAGTATCTGTTTCTTCTATAACCTTTCAACCATTGGTGTGAAGCTCTGAAACCACTTTTAGCCCATATTTTTGCCACTTAGTTCGCCTGTTCTTGAAGCAGGAGTATTGTTCCTGAATTTGAAATCTTTCTTGGCCTTTCTCGTACAAACCTCTCCCACGCGAAGCCATTAAGTCTTTCCTTCATTTCTGTGTGCACCGTGAAACATTTCACAATAACCCTCTCGTTTCTTTTTATTTCAACTTTTCCATTCGGTGTTCCGTGAACTTGAATTTCTTCGGCATTTAACGTTGTGGTGATGGCTTTGACGGTCAAGTTTAGGTGTTAGCTCTTTTTAACCAACACGCCTTTTTGTTTTCTATCAAATTATATTTTCAGCAGGCTAAAAAGTTGAGATGGATTTCATTTAATGTGTTCCATGTCCGTACACTATAATATACAAAAAACATCAATCACCAACAAATGCACAAAGAGTTTTTTTCATCAATTGTAACACACTTCTACATGTTTCGACGCTGCTGGGTCATCTTCAGGGAGAACTTTTTGTTATCGTTACAATAAGGTTGCACTTTACAGTTGAGTGAGAATGTGCTGTTGACTGTGTACTGTGTACTGGAGGCGTGAACTCTCTGCGGTCCGGGCCGGGAGAGTTCACGCCCCCAAAAACAACGCAGTACACCGTCAACAGCACATTCTCACTCAAATATAAAGTGCAGCCTCTGTGTAACGATAACAAAAAAGTTCTCCCTGAAGATGACCCAGCAGGGTCGAAACATGTAGGAGTGTGTTACAATTGATAAGAAAACTCTTTGCGCATTTGTTGGTGATTGATGTTTTTTGTATGTATTTCATTGTTTTCAAACAGAAGACGGAACCAGGCAGGTGTTAGAAATTACAAAGAGAAACAGTGGAGATTATTCAGTTTGCCTAACGTGTTTTCATAAGACGGTGCGTGTCAAAATAAACACACTAACTCCGCGTCAGTTTATTTTTCACAATTCGTTTCATAACACTGGGGCTGATGTTTCTTTCCATTGACGACTTACGCAGTCCTGTTTTCTTGATCGTCATCATCCAGATATTGACTAACTTTTATCTGAGGCCATATTTCATTCCGCAGCTCTCGGTGCTGTATGCAAGCTGATATTATTTGGTTGTACCCATCAACACGAAGACAGTTCAGGGAAACTCGGACATTTACTCAATTCGAGCTTATCCTAAACTCTGCTCGCCTACCAATATTCTGAAATAAACGTCCTCTCCAAGTCGCATTCCGCTGTTTGACTGCTGACGTAAACGCCTGTGTGACAGTCAACAAGAAGCTGTTGTGAGAAATCGGCAAGCCACAATCTTAACTTTGTATATTGAAGCTATTAAGGACTGTAAATTGAAAATTATATCGTTAGCTAATTTGTGCAGCGTATTCTCACAATTTACACTAAAAACACTACATTGGTTTACCCTGACAATGTGAAATTGTCGCATCGTCGCTTCTGAAGGACTCTGCTCCACGGAGTTAGTTAGTTAGTTGGTTGGTTAGTTGGGTAGTTAGTTAATATTCGTCTAGGTCCTTTAATATCTCTTTTTTACAGCACTTAATGTTATGTTAGGGTGGTCAAGAACGGTCAGTGAACATGGGTTTTAAAGGACGCCGTCGTGATCCTCTTAAGTGTATCTGCTATCCCAGCGTGCTCCTGTGTAAACTGAGGAAAACTACGAAGAACCTCTCTGAGAATACCTTGTAACTTGTCTTGGATTCGAACTGGAAGCCTCCAGTACCCGAATTTAAGACCTTACCAATACCAGACACTACTCTAGAAATATTATTTCAGTGATGCACTCTTCTTTTTTTTGCGGAGTCTTATGAAAGCGCACATGGGTGTAAGGATGTTATTTGGTTTGAATTCAATAAGCCCACTGAAGAAGCAATGTCAGCTGCTGACGGAGGTGAATTTCTCACCCCCTTCCTCGATAAGAACCGGGTTATTAGAGTCGTGTGTATTCACACTCCCTTCGTTAATGTGCATTCATTAGGAAACCGCACGCTTCTCGGCAGCTGTCTGTTTTGATCTCCTATATCAACCTTTCTAATAATTTAATACGTGTGGTAGGAACAAAAGTGATATACAGTCCACTCTGTGGACAGATATGTGTGTCTGTTTTGTATTTAAAACACATTCTGGATTAGCCTGTCGCAAAACACACTGTTTTGTTGTGGTTAAGCCAGTGTGGATTCTGCCTGTGATTCAGAGTAAATTCGAATAACTTTTTTATCATTTTCTCTTATTACAAATAATCTGCAGAGAGATTTCTGTATTAAACCAGAGAAAACAGTCGTGCTTCTGGTATATTTAAAAACATTGCTACTGTCATCAACACATTCATATAACGCAGACACAAATAGGCCGGGACTCAAAAAATTTTCTTGGTATTTCATTCAGTATTCATTACATTATGAAAATGTAAAATAAAGACGTAGCTAATTATGTCCTTTCAGGTAGCTACGTATGTCCTTTCAGGTAGCTATGAAGTAACGTAACCTATACACAAAGAAGTGTTTAACCCTTTAAAGACGAAATGTATCTGTTTTATATAAGGACTCAGTGCTTACCGCGCTGTAAACACTCTCCACTTCGGTTATAAAAACCAATCTCTTAATGTTTTATAAGGCAAAAGTTGCTGTTTGTTCTGGGATCCGTACAAAACACATAAACACAATGTGGGCACCACGTAGAATTTTTTAATGTTAAACCTGGTGGTATGTAAAGTTACCGCTAGGCTTTAGAAGGTTAAAGGTGGGGTAGCGTAGGAAACTGAGTACAGAGACGGCCTTTTTTTCAGGTCTTCTATATTCTGGTTCGATGGTAGCCCATTGAAGCTTTGTTAAATTTGTTGGAATGGTATCTTATTAACTGACAGACTGTCGTTAGCTACGTATATAAGAAGTGTACGAAATAATAAACACCAACTAATGCACTAAAATATATATAATCTTTGTTCGTAAAAGTCTGCTACATATTTCGACCCTGCTGGGCCATCTTCAGGGAGAATAGTCTGGATACATTATGGTTGTGTTTATACAGTTAAGTGTGAATGTGCCCTAGGTTTTATCCTCCGTTTGAGAGGTGTCGTGTTCTGTCCGCGGTCTGCCAGGGCACATTCACACTTGACTGTATAAACACAACCATAATGTATCCAGACTATTCTCCCTGAAGATGGCCCAGCAGGGTCGAAATATGTAGGAGACTTTTACGAACAAAGATTATATATATTTTAGTGCATTAGTTGGTGTTTATTATTTCGCATGATACAGTGCACGGACTTGGAACACATTAAATAAGAAGTGTAGTTTAAATTCGTAGTGGTTTATTTTATGTCTTGATTAATGTATAAGGATCCATTTCCTCTTATTTTTCTGGTCGTTGGCACGTCTTTAGTACATGTTCTTAGTAAAATTTTACATGAACTGCTTCACGCGAGTTTCCTACGATGATTTGGAGCACGTCGCATTGGTACCGAGTTTGAAGGGACGCAGTACAAATACGCACGAACACAGACAAAATACATAAACCAGGTTTGTGGAATGATCAAAGAACACCGACACCGAAACAAATTCTGCGGTATGAACCAAGAGGACGTCGACATCGAAGAGTGCCTTGCCCTGGGTCTGGCGGTTAGTCTTCGGCGTCTCACCGCAAAGACGCAGGTTCAGTCCTGGCCACTGCATATGAGACTTTGTGATGTAAAAAGTGTTACAGAGACAGGTTTTGTTTAGAGAGTTCTTCGGTTTCCTGCTGTTGGTACTGCTTCACCATTGTGCCATATTCCTTCATCACCGATGCTATGTAGTCTTAGGAACTGACATCGCGTTAAGTAAAATACTTTAATAAAATAAAAGGATAAATCCTCAGAAATGATGGTGTGATTTTGTGAGTGGGGACTAGTTTCATTGGCTACGCGGTGTGGTGAAGAAGGCCGTATGGGTTCAGCTTACCTGAACTTACATGGTGAGCAAGTTTGTTTGAATGCCAGAAAAGCTGAATGTTTGGAGTGTGTGCTGTTAACAATGTCTGTAATTGATCGGTAAACGCGTCTGACAGCTCACAGTCAGGACCTGAATACCAAGTGGCACTGATCCATAGAGATACAAGATAGAGACGAAAATTTTTCTGATGTGCATACAAATACTTCATAAAGATGCAGTGCACATCACAGACAGGGGCATCAGGGAATGTGTCCACGTCATTCCTCAACCCGTACACCTGTAATAACGTTCAATATGATACTTGGTCCTTTATTGCGGGTCCTGTGATCTGTTTCCGTCGGGCTGCATCCTTTAACTGGATGGCTGGAGTGCCCAATTACCATGTTTACTTGTGTCCCACTATTTGCAGTTGTAATCACGTTGACAGTGGCTACTGAAGCAGTGGTAATTAATTGACATCATGACTGAATGCAAAACTGCATTTGCTTAATTTAGCGTACCAAACCATTATCCTTTACACTAATACAAGTGACCTCAAATACCCCCCTGCAGCAGTACTGCATACTTGTGGCTGTGTCTGTCAAGAGAGCCGCAGGGCCCCTGTTGCACTCGAACGCTGTGTTAGTGAGGTCGAATTCTGCTCATTCATGGATGTACGAGCACATCCACCCACGCTGTGTGTGTAGACCGTCTGGTAGGTGGATCCCAGTTTCACAGAGCGCTAAAGGATGCGTAATACAGCGAACTGAATATCCACATTGGTAGGGCAGGTTTAGCATGTTCGGCAGTAGGGTGCTGAGAAAGATACGCCTGTCTGGGCCTAAGAGGGACGACGTAACAGGGAACTGGAGAAGACTGCATAATGAGGAGCTTCGTGAGCTGGACCGCTCACCAAGTGTTCTTCGGATGATAAAAAGAAATAAGATGGGCGGGGCAAGTAGTACGTGCGCGAGGACAGGTGCATACAGGGTTTTGATGAGGCAACGTGAGAGGGTAGCACCGTTGTGATGGCCTGGGCGGAGATAGGAGGATAACATTAAAATGGATGTTAAGGGAATTGGTTGGGAGCCTGTGGAGTGGATTGATCTTGCTTAGTATGGGCAGAAGTGTTGCGCTGTTGTGAGCGCGGTAATGAACCTTCACGTTTCATAAAATGCTGTGAATTTGACTACCTGAGGAACTGTTAGCTTCTTAAGAAGGACTCACCTCTTTGGGTTCAGTTAATTATTGTTAAATGCAACGGTTCTTATAATGTAGGCTTATTGGTGGAAGGAAAATTGGTGGAAATTATTATTATTATCATCATCATCATCATCATCATCCCCTTTACGCAGGGTATTCACACTTATATACCTGAAACAAACCATGTTTCTAGGGTACACAGTGTCACAGCTATTCCGCGCGTACTGTTAATGGTGCATATAGCGCTGTCTTCAATATTAAACTCTTTTGTGCTTCTACATTAGCACTTCCCGCAGTGTGTGTGTGCTGTGCCCAATATAGCTGTTTTCTGCAGTTCCTTGATATCGTGCTTTCCCGGTATGTTGGGCAAGTATTTTCTGAAGGATTTTGAAATGGTTCCAGTTGCTCCTATTATTACTGGCGTCACCTTTGTTTCTACATTCCACATGCGCTGCATTTCTATTATAAGGTCTTTATATTTTAGAATATTCTCGGCTTCTTTCTGTATCACATTTCTGTCTCCCGGTATTGCTACATCAATTAGCTACATGTTCCCTTTTCATTATCCCGGATTATGACGTCTGTCTTATTATTATTATTATTATTATTATTCTCCTATGTGCTGACTACAAAAATTCGTTATATGCAAAGTGTTTAGTAGTTACAAAATTTGGCGGATTGATTCAACGCTCAGAAGTTTATTCGACATCCATACGTTAACCGGACAAGCTGGCCGTTACCCCGCAGTTACCGGTATTTGGCAGTTTCCAGTTACGTTTTTGCTTTTTCGGCTACTGAGTACATAGGAGCACATTTTGGTTAAATGCAACCCGTCACTCCAAGTACAAACAACCCGAAAGCGCAACGGCAGGCATATGATTGGGCAACAGCTGAAAGGTATGAACAATGTAATGTGGAGACATAATTAATTCAAACTGTGGGCTGGAATTTGAAAGGAAATATCTCCAAGAATTCTATTTTGCCCCTTACGTTCTATTTCAACTTGCATGCTTCTGTTGTCAACTCAATTTTCTCTATATACTTTTTTTTGCGCCCCTTTGGTGTTTAAGTAATTTCCAGTTTGTTGCATTTATTTCCCATGGCTCGGTACAAAATGTGAGTGGGAGTGTTCGCATCATGCAACGTATTTTATTCGATCATGGCATGCGTCTGCTGCATTGGTAGTTCTTGTTCCATAGGTCCACAGGTCAGAGGCGAGTCTGCTGTCCTCTGTAATGTATGGGGTCAATATAATACGAGAACTTTGTGAAACTGTCGTCCTTTGGTGCTCGATTTATTATGCAAACAAAAAAAAAAGCCGTCGTATAGTGCTGGGAAGGTGAAAGCAAAACCTGCCTTCAGCCATAAGCCCACCTCGAAGTCTTTCGTATTATTTTCGGTTTCCAAGCCAGTTTTCACAATTTGAATCTATCACGCCTGGGCCTGGTGAACTCTACAGCACTTTACTTAGCTGCCGGGGAGAAAAAAACATGGCGGTCAATTTGAAGATACACTCATTCACTGAGGTTTGAATTTCCTGCTACCACGCTTTTCTTTGTCTAACCTTTAAAAGCCCGGTGTTACCTAAATATATAGCCCACCTATAACATTAGGAAATTTTGCATTTTGCACACTATGCATCTGTGTGTTTCGTGTGGTGCATTAAATACCGATCGCTTTACTAGAGAGCATTAAATCTTATAACTGACATGGAATGTGTACTGTGTGAGGTAGGAACTCAATTTTTATGTAAAATTTAGGTTAAGGTCATTCTTGAAAGGGTTAAAATCACATTTCCATACAAAATTACACTGTTTTCGAAGACAACCCTTGGGATATGTATGGAACGTGAACGTAAGCTGAGAGAACTGAACTTCCATACTGCGAAATTTTACCGCAAGAAAAAATTACAATTTCTTATTGATCATAATAACAGAACGCACAATTTAATGTGTTCCGTGTCCGTGCACTGTATCATACAAAAATAATATTCACCAACTAATGCACCAAAATACATACAATCTTTATTCGTAAGAAAACTCCTACATGTTTCGACCCTGCTGGGTCATCTTGAGGGAGAATAGTCTGTTACACTGTTGGATGCACTTATACAGTTAAGTGAGAATGTGCATTTGCTTTCATCCTTCGTTGTGAGGTGTCTTTTACTGTCCGCGGTCTGCGCATGCGTAGGGAGTGCAGTTCGTGCCCTGACTGCGGACAGTACAAGACACCTCACAACGGAGGATGAAAGTAAAGGCACATTCTCACTTGAGTGTATAAGTGCATCCAACAGTGTAACAGACTATTCGCCCTGAAGATGACCCAGCAAGGTCGAAACATGTAGCAGGTTTTTACGAATAAAGATTGTATGTATTTTGGCGCATTAGTTGGTGAATATTATGTTATAGAAGGCACAATACTCAAACCAACAAAATGCACTCTTATTATTTCTATATGTTCTGTGTTACAGTCTGTGCACATTAACAGCGACCTCCAGTACATCGTAGAGCACGGTGCCACTAGGATATCATCTGCATTTAACTAATAATCTTTCGTGCAGTTTATATTTTTTAACGTGTACTTATATTGTTAGTTCCGTTTGTGGAATCTTACTTTTATACGTATCCCTGATGATGATCCCATGAGCGATCGAAATATGTTGGATTGGTTTACAGATATTGTAATTTAGAACATCTTAAGAATGATGAAGGGTGCATTTTGTTGGACTGAATATTGTGTGCGCGATTGGTGACAGTGCACGATACGAACAGTGTAAAATTAACCCTTTAAAGACGAAATGCATTCTGTTTAATATAAAGACTGAGGGCGTACCGCGCAGTAAACACTATCCACCTCAGTTTAAAAAACCAATCATTTGATGACATGTAAGGTAAAAGTTGCAGATTTTTACCACATAAATACAAAACACATAAACGCAGTGTGAGCACCATGGAGAACTGATTAAAATTAAGCCTGGTAGTACGTAAAGTTACCGCTAGGCTTTAAAAGGTTAATACAGTAATAACAGACTTTGTCTTTCTGGACGGTTATAATATCTACTTCTGTTATTACCCAGATAGCGTCGTCAGTTGATTCAGGCGTTACAGGGGTCTGTTTTGTTCGCTCGCTGTACAGAGACTTTCGTATAGGCTCGTCATTATGTGGCGTTAATTACTTCGTAATTGAACTCGGCGCTGTCCGAATGACCTAGCGGGTCTTCAGTAAATATATGTGCACCCATTATCCTGACGCCTGCAGTTACTTCACAGATTGTGTCTCTCTAAGTTTTGATTTTCGGTAGCAGCACCTTTATGAATACCTTTGGCATATGTAGTTGTCTGTTTGCCCTCTGTTTGGGAACACCGTATACTTTTACAGCTTTGCTCCATTTTACATTCCGTTTTTCTTACGACGCTGGCTGTTCTCTGTACTTGCTTCTGTCGTACGTTATGCACAGCGCACTTTAGTTGGTAGCAGTTTTTGTGAAAAAACGACGAATAAGCAAAAGCAGTAGACAGATTAGAAGACAGCGCCCAGAGCAAACGGAGTTGGCAACTGCTCTTTACACGACCTCATATACCAAAAGATTGTGTCATAAATTTACACGATATTGGTATAGTTCGCACCCTTTCTTAACTATGGAGAAACATTCCAATGAAAGTATATTTACATTTTTCAACTTCCATTTCCGGATAATTTTTTGTATTTAAATATGAGTATATTTTCATTGGTTTACTTTTGTATTACTCAAAACGTGCATTGTTATAAGCATAGAATTTCACAAACCAACCACGTGCACACTTATCGCCGTAGCCCTTCCCTGTTCTACCTACCTGTTCACAGCAGGTGTTGAGGTTGTTTATTTTCACTTGATCACACTCAGACACACACCACAGTCGGTAGGACTCCTCTGGACGAGGGATCGGCCCGTCGCAGAGACCTCTACCTGGCAACACAAACACTGTACAAGAGAAAAACATCCATGCCCGCGGTGTGGGATTCGAACCCACGATCCTAGCAAGCGCTCGGCCGCAGACCTACGCCTTAGACGGCGCGGCCACTGGGATCGGCATGCACACTTTATTATGCACTAAAATGTTCAAACTACACTCCTACATGTTTCGAACCGTTAATTGGTTCATCTTCAGGGAGAGTCACAATTTCACAAATCACACATCCAACAGTATGATCACAAGACTTGGTAACAGTTGTTTAATCTTTTAAAGCCTAGCGGTAACTTTACGTACCACCAGGTTTAACATTAAAAAATTCTACGTGGTGCCCATATTGCGTTTATGTGTTTTGTACGGATCTCAGAACAAACAGCAACTTCTGCCTTATAAAACATTAAGAGTCTGGTTTTTATAACCGAAGTGGAGAGTGTTTACAGTGCGGTACGCACTGAGTCCTTATATAAAACAGACACGCTTCGTCTTTAAAGGGTTAAATTACGCGTCTGCCCACCTACCGTACCAGACCTTGCCTCACATAATGTTACAGTGCATTCGAAAAACTGTTTCATATAGATCGACGGATGGCAACGCACCTCCTGTTAAAGCAACTTTATCGAAATTTTATCAACGTAACTGGTGCACTTTAAACAACCGTTACCAAGTCTTATGGTCATTCTGTTGGATGTGTGTGTGTGTGTGTGTGTGATTTGTGAAATTGTGACTCTCCATGAAGATGAACCAATTAACGGTTCGAAACATGTAGGAGTGTAGTTTGAACATTTTAGTGCATAATAAAGTGTGCATGTGGTTGGTTTATGAAATTCTATATTTCAGTTGTTTATTTTCTATTGTCCCACAAAGGGTTTAAACGCGCAACGTACTGAAGTGTTTGACACCTTAGCTTGTTTTGACACGGACTCACACTGTTAAGCATATGTAGTTCACTTCATGCCGCGTAGAATAGCTTCATACAATGTTTTTTTACGCGCAGGGCCCTTTACAGAGCTTGCATGGTGACAGTGTTTATTCCTCCGGTTTTGGAGAAAAGAGAGAAAGAAAACTGATATGGATATATAAAACTGGAGACAAATATGCTTCCGCCTTCACACAAGAGTGCTGTCAGCATCATAATACCATCCCATCTCCTTTTTTTACTGTTTTTTAGGAGGTAATAGCAAAAATTCTGCAAACACATTACAAGAATTATTGATATGTGATCCTCCCCCGGTCATATGGGAAGGGGAAGCACGTTGTTCTGTATGGAACGAAGCTAACTTTTAACATACGGTACAACTGCTATACGTCACGCCCTGCGCTTCAGGCCCAAATAATGTAATGCTTCCCCCCTAGATGCGTCACAGTCTGATACTGCGTTTCAGATCGGAGCTGCTGCTGAGGCTGTGGCTCAACAAATGTTGCCAGAGCACCAGTTTCCGGGGATTCCTTGTTTGCTCAACTTGTGTTTTTCTTGCTCCAGGATATGGTGTTATTAGTGATGCCATACTGCGCTGAAATAACAAGCTCTGCGGAAACCGTTTCAACAGGAAGTTCTGTGGGAACTTCGATGTCCAATTGCCTACAGATGAGAGGTTTGAGATTCTCACAGCTGTAATGTTGAAGGGTTCAGTTCTTCTAGGATGTGACGCTGTGTCTTTTGATAAATAATTATCGACGTTTCGATGAAGTGCAGTGCCTTTATCGCAGGGTTCAAAACAGTTTACGAAGGGTGTGTCTTCATGGACTGTACGAGATTTGAAGTTATCGCAGTGGTTTTACTGAAGGTTCAAATTTTCAATGAGTATTTGTCTGCAATAATGGTAACTTACTATACCGCCAATTCATTCTTTTCGCGGTTCCCTTTCAGCATGTCCTGTGAATACTGCTTATAACACGTACGGGGGTTGAATTTTCTTTCTGTCTAGCCTACATGAAAAGCTGGTACATCAAGCCAACATTTTGAAGTATTTTTTCGTTGAATAACTCTCTTGCAAACATCACGTTGGTCTGACTCTGGATCTGTTCATTTGAACAGAATACTGCTTTATCCACATCATAACTTATCGTGCGGGAAAATTATTTTCACGTTCTGCGTATAGAGACAACGCAAAAGTGCAAAAAAATTTAAAACACTTTGATTCTGAGTACAAAGAGATAGAGACGGAAATTGTGAACCACGAATGGAGTTTTCGTTCGGTGATAAGAAAGGCTGACGTAGAGTCGCATACAGGCTTTCCTTCATTTCTGATTCATTGGCAAAAAGGGTGTGTGGTAGAGAGCTAAAAATTAAGTTACGAGTTACAGTTTAACTTATTCTGTGACTGGGTGGGGGGGGGGGGGGGGAGGGCATTAGAAGAGACAGTGAAGGCAGCTACCCTTCAAACTGCAGCCTTCTCTTCAGTCATCTCTCCAACGAATTTTTAGGACGTATATAGAAACTTAATTATGTTCTTCTCACTACCGTAGTTGCATGGGAATTTAGGTTTTGTTATTTTCTGTAATTTCATATCCAAGAAGCAGATGCAGCTTTCCATCGCTGTAACTGTTCCCGGTAATAACGTACCATTTATTATAGCAAGATGCCAAAAATACTTAGCCACTGAATTACATGTACTGTATAATGTTCCTCCTTGTGAAGTAATAAAAGATATTTGTTAGGAACTCTGTAACTAACATGCAATTAGCTGTCAACTCCATGGTGCTGGGGTATGTATGAGAATTTGGTAGGTTGGCCTAATCATCTGTGGAAAGAATACCTTGAGTTTACAAAAATATAAGGTTAATCCTTGTCATCGAAAATCGTACCATCGTACAAAAATGTCTTTCGAGTTAACAGGAGCATCTCCGTGATGTAATTTCTTAAAATCAGTTTTAATATTGTCATCCAGTCAAAGTATGTACCACCCAAGCTGCCCCTTCCTTCATGGTTTTATAAAGAATATGCTATCTCGCCTGGGCACGCCCTACGTTTCGCCATCTCACGCTATTCAGTGTCTGCCGAAGAAAATTTTTGCTTACTGATCTGGTCGGTAAAATGCAAGAGGAACTTCCCACACCGCGTTAAGGTAATTCAAAATATGGACATTTTCACACGTGATTTATAAAAAGAATTGTTCCATGGTTGCTTGCCTTTAATCGGTTTTGAGTTATTATTTTATTCCCAATCCGCAAACTGCTGTCGAGACGTTAGTGATTTTATTTTGCTAGTTTTATAACATTTTCATCGAACGTATAAGCAAACTGCTGCAGCCCTGCCATTCACACCAGCGCAGTATACATGTTCTGCGATTAACACGAACAGGAACGACCATTGGTTCAGTGCCAAGCGGGAAGGACACTTGGACAGCCCGACAGAGAGAAGCGTATCATATTCTCACTGAAATACTCGTCTCTATGAAATAGAACGCCATGAAATTTATACGTGTGGTGGATTATGGTACTCATACACTCTGACGGCAGAACGTTGCATTTTTCAGTGTTAAACCTGTTGGTATGTAACTTAACCACCGGGCTTTAACGGTTATAGGAACATAGTTTCTGGTTCGGTGCAGTATTATACGCGTAACTTGATTTCATTGTTTAATGTGTTCCATGTCCGTGCACTATATTATACAAAAACACTAATCACCAACAAATGCACAAAGAGAGTTTATCGACCCTGCTGGGTCATCTTCAGGTTGAACTTTTTGTTACCGTTACACTAGGGTTGCACTGTACAGTTGAGTGAGAATGTGCTGTTGACTGTGTACTACGTTGTTTTTGGAGGCGTGAACTCTCCCGGCCAGGACCGCAGAGAGTTCACGCCTCCAGTACACAGTACACAGTCAACAGCACATTCTCACTCAACTGTAAAGTGCAACCTTAGTGTAACGATAACAAAAAAGTTCTCCCTAAAGATGACCCAGCAGGGTCGAAACATGTAGGAGTGTGTTACGATTGATGATAAAACTCTCTTAGTGCATTTGTTGGTGATTAGTGTCTTTGATTTCCTTGTGTACAGTAGGTTGCGCTTTGTAACAGTACATTTATATCTGCAATAAGCTATTTGCCCACCCAGACCTTTATAGTACGCAAAATCATGAACGAAGTGTCTATAAAATAGGCATTCTCCACTTGCACATTTTCCGCCGTTGTAAAATTATGATTACTTTTACGACATAATACTTTCACATTAAAATCATTTTAGCTTTCCAAAAGTTATGCAGGTGAATAACATTCGCAGGTAGTTATTAACCATGTGAATGTAACTGAAATGTAGTGAGTTAAACACGCATATGTTGGACTTGAAATCGTGATGAACCAGTTCCAAGAATGCCTCTTGTGCCTTTGTTTCTGGCCATTCCAGGAGGTAAGTGTATTTAAATAGGCCAAAACAGGTGTTTTCTCAATCCTTACCGGTCCAGCCCGCGCAGTTACCTTCCATCACATTTGAGATTAAATAGCCTCCGCTTTTGAGAAACTTAAAAATAACTTGAAATATTATTCTATAGCGTTCTGACGATGGTGTATGCATTTACATTCACAAGCTTTTTGGAGTTTTCCCATCCTTTGTACAGAAATATAATACGCTACGTTCCGGGAACAGCTTCGGACCACGTCTTCGGACTTACTTCTTCCAAGTAAACTGTCACCACATGGTGACCTTAATCCAGGTTTAATTGCTGTGTAAATAGTTAGCATGCAGTGAGAGTTGTTTTGGAAGAAGCAATATCTGAAGAGGCGGACCGAACCTATTGCCGAAACGTAGTGTCTTGTGTTTCAATACGTACAATAGAAACGGTCCAGAACCTCTTTGAGTTTAAAGTGATGAAACAGGCAACACGAACTGCCTCTTCGTCGGTTGCATAGTAATGAAATTTGACAACGGCGTCCCTTCCATAACGACGTCGCATTCCAAATTCTGCCCGCATATTTGTCCATTGTTCTCTGCCACGTAACTAACGTACCAGCATCCCTTGAATTAAGGCCAGTGTCAGTGTAGTGGGCACTAATGCATTCAGAGTGCTGGCGTGTAAAGACTGTGCAGTGTGTATCGATCCAGATACGCTTAACTAGATGTCCTGAAGTCAAAGAAGGGAATTTAAAACAATTTTTGGTGTCCAACTGGCTGCTTCAAAGTAAGGTGCATTTTGACATCATCATGGGTGTATAATTTCTCACGTTTTTGCCTCAACGTAGCAAAGTCCATTTGGACTGACTTTTTAAAACGTAATGTAATGACAAATCGAATAATTTATCTTCAGGAACAAAACAACACGCAGTACGTCACATTCTTTCTTTTTGTGCTTTTACAACGAAAGTTGCCAATATGCGCATATTTGCCTCGCCATTTCTGTCCTTCTGTCTGTATTTAATAACTTTAAAATGGTCAAAGGGATTTTCATAGATTTGTTGTTCGAGTTTATTATAATAATTTTTCGAACCACTCTAATTTTTTTTTAAACTTGACAAAAATAACAGGCGCTTTAAATGAAGACTTGCGTGGATATTTCTACACACACCAATTCGCTAAATATTTGGAACAAACTTTGTACGTTAAACACAAATATGAAGCTACATAGGCTGTCGCAAGTAACCGTGCTGTGTAGGCAGCCTCCTTACGCGAGGACCACTGGACTGATATTGCAATTTCCTTATTTTGGAGTTGATTCGACAAATTTGTTAAACCTTCTAAATTTTACAAATACTGGCATCATGCCAGTGAATACGAATTCAGAAGTCATGTATTTGATGACAGAAAGTACAGTTTGTAACTTAAACATTCATCTAATTTTTGCAAAATGTTTGACTCACTACACCACTCAACTCCACATAAGTTTATTAGAAATAATATAGATTTGTTTCGTCTGTTGTGATTCCCGTCGGCTGGAAAATGTAACCGTGATTTTTTAAGAGCTTTCGCCTTTAAACGACGTAAAAGATTATGCTGTAGATGGAGGTCAGTAACAGACATAAAATGCGTATTATTTTATATAGAATATCATATACATTGACAGTATCTGTGTGACGTCAGTCAGTGCAATGCACGGCCTCCTGTTAGCATGCTTTTCTGGGGCGCCGATGATGAAAAGTTACAAAAATTTGCCACTTAAATTCACTACGTCTGTGTGTCTTTTTATCCGTCAGTCCTTCCGTCAGTTTGCATATAGCACTTGGAGAGCAACCGAACGCATTATCATAAAATTGACGTTGGAGAGTTTTATTGGTATTTGTCGACATTAGGCAAATTTTGGTTTAAATCGCACAAATATAACGGACAATATTACAAGAAAACTTTGCATTCTTTATTGCGCGTTTATCGAGCGAAACCCGCTAAATATTTTTCGAAGAAAATATATTTTGGATGGAAGTTGTAGAAGAAACTAAACACGCATCGTACCCACTGCCCTTTTTCCGTGAGTCAAAGGCTGTTGAGATAATTAAACAAAACGGTAGCGAAAGCACCATATTTGTTACTGCATTCTTGCACTTCCTAACTTGTTCGTCTGAATTTAATTTCACATACGTAAGCACGACTCTGTGTGTTTTTTTTTGCAGTGAGTTAAATTTCACACATCAGGCAATTTCTGTACCATACATAAAAGCAATATTCGCTTAAAAGTCTGGTTTGACGATCTAGAGTCAAAACCCCGATATAGCGCCACTGTTTTATACCGCTATTTGTGACGTTATATCGAGGGTTGCGGTAAATCGAAATATTGTGTAGTAGGATATTGCTGTTCAGAGAGGTCTATGCGCGCGATATCGGTTTTTGACTGCACCTACCCAGGTTTTCGGTCCGGAAGGCAGCACACCTGTTTCGTATTCTGGGGGTCCCGGGTTCAAATCTAGTCCTTGAAAAAGCATATACATTGTTACAGTTTTCATGTGTTTACTCAGTCCTTCCAGGTAGATTCCAGGATGTACCTCAGATTGACGTCGAGCGCTCCTTTCCATTCTGTTGTATTCGTTGTTCTGCCATTGTCCTGGTATTGAAAGTTGTGTAGTCCGCGCCACAGACAGGGTCATTAAATAAGCTAATAAATAAATAAATAAATAAATGCTGTGTTTTGAAATAGCATATTTCATAGGCCTATTTCTATTGTTTCATTGGATGTATTCGGACAAAACTACAGTACGCGTAGAGTACCGTAGAGTACACGTAAATCTCGAATGTGCCGTCAGTGGTAACGCCAAATAACTTGTTCGGAGGCTTAACAGTACACAACAGCCCATGCACCAAACAGGGCAAGCGTCGCTGCCGCGTTAGAACTTCGTATAGTCGCCATTTTCATGTTATCGTTGCTGAGAAATTAAAAATATATGGAGTGTCTTCTAGTGATATTTTTATCAGATTTAAACAAAATTTTTCCGTCGTTTCGAAATTTATTATGGAGACGCACACAAATTAATTTGTTGGTACTGTGCAATACTTTGTTTCATAAGATAAACACAAACGAACTCCGTACGTTTCATCATTGTAGCCGTGCCTTAAGGCAGCTCAAAGGCACGAGACATGATTTAAAATCCACTGTCTGCTGTCTCTATTCTGTTATATTCTCCCACCTAACTTGCCGTCCTTTGTTCTTAGCCTCAATTAAAATGTCGTAACGCTTGTTTGAAGAAGATTCTTAAAGAACTTTAACCAATTTGAGCAGTGAAGGGAAAGCAAGAAAAGGCTGAACAACATTCCGTGTAATTACAAACGTGTTACTTCAATTGAGAGCCCTCAATTTCGAATTGACAACAGATGTCCTTTTGTTTCGCTGCGTGTGAAATGTAAAAGCTCAGCGAAGTATAATTAGAGGAAGTTTGTTTTAATTAAGATCGTGGGGCTGCAGGCAATTTCGTAGACTATTCTGCTTAGGGAAGGCTCTGTTGATGCGGGATGACAAGCTGTTTGCTGATAAAGCCAGATGAGCCGCTATACGCGTGTCTTACTCATGTAGTCTACGGTCTGTTTATCCCGCATTTTCAGCACAACTATTGATATCAAATAACTAAGAGCGTCTCTGAGGGTCCTCATATAGTCAGACCTATTCCAAACTGAATTGTAACCTTCAGTCTTCGATACTTATTGTGACTAATTTATTGCCTGAAGTAGGGAAGTGTTTACATCTATTGAAAAAGACAAATCAATTTGTAAATTGAACGTTACTCAGAACGGACGTTCTACAATTTGTTCAAAGGCAAACACTGTTTTCTTGTTCACTTTTCAGTCTGCTTTACTTTATGCCTACTTGTCAATATTCCCTCCAAAAGTTTTAACTTTCTTCAAACAAAATACTGATATTCAGAACCGTAGTAGTCTCCAACGTCAGTGACTGCAGACGGTAAAGCAGGGATTGCCGGAAGGGGAGTTGCTGATTTTCTTTGCATTACCACACCAGTATGACGTCGGTCTTTTGAACTTCACTGACGTACCTTTGCGTCGTGCACAGAGTAATCACTCTTTTGACAGTCGGCTACAGCCAGTAGTTCTACTGCCGTGCCGGTCCACTGTGAATTCCTGACATAAACGGATTTGTATACTTAATATTATACATTTTCTGTGCAGTTTTATATATACAGATGTATTTGTTACCAACAATTGCACAATGAATTTACGTACGTTTTATAGTTTACATACACTAAAATCAGTACGTTGATACATAAAATCCTCTTGAGTGTAAAATGTATAAAATCTAAGACATAAACCTGTTTCCAAACATCTTTCTCGTGATCAGTTCCAATCGTCTTGGGTAGAAACCCCAGGTTGTGCTTCCCGTTACTTATTCATTACGTGTTATCTCTGTACATAAAATTGTGACTTACAATTGTCGATTGTTTAAAAAAAATATCAACTGTCATGTCCAACTGATATGCTGTATTTTAACATCAGTAGTTACACAGACGTGAAGCCCTTGGTACTGAATCATTGGCTCGATGCATGTCGGGAGTAATTTAAAGTTCAGAAGAGAAATGTAGTGGTTATATTTGATGGTTAGGTAAGACGGGGTAGTGTGATTGGTATAACGGCTAGGCTACGGGGTGGACGGTCCGGGGTTCGAATTTCGGCAGGGGCAACAGGGTTTTCTCTTCTCCTAAACGTTCATACCGGCTGTGGGGGCCACTTAGCGTCCCATTCAGTGGGCACAGTGGACTCCCATACGGGCCACATGCTCCGCCCATCTCATTCTGCTTGATATGATCACCCCAATAATATTTGGTGAGGAGCAGAGATCATACAGTCCCTGGATGTGCTTGCTCCTTATGTCTCCTATCTTCCGCAAGAAGCTGAGCGTTACTCTGTGGCCCTCGTAATATATCGCCATTGGAAAGCCTCTATCTTCGTCGTGTGTACTCGGATTACAGGATATACAGTGTGTTTTCTGTCGTGAAATGATTTTGGCACACTCGACGTAGATTTCTGGGTTGTCAGTCCTACATAATAGAAACTTAACGTGATATTCAAATCAGTGCTGTGGAGTCGGACGGAGTCGGAGTCGTGGATTCGGAAGGAATTTTTAGGTGGAGTCGGAGTCGGGGTCGGTAAAAATGTACCGACTCCGACTCCGACCTCAGTCTAAAATCTTAACGGGATACTCCAAATCCAGAGCCCTGATAGCTACAGTAACCATTAGACTTATACTTAAATGTGGGTTATAAGTCAAAAAAGTAGCCTGATGATTCACGTGGTGGCGATGAAATGTCTTATAGGTTAACCGTTATTAATACATATTGAGCTTTTATGAAGGAGTCGGAGTCGGAGTTTTAAAAATCGAGGAGTCGGAGTCGGAAGTTTTAAAAATCGAGGAGTCGGATTCGGAAGTTTTAAAAATCGAGGAGTTGGAGTCGGAGCTTTTATGTACCGACTCCGCAGCCCTGATTCAAATACACTGCCCAGGTACTTGTACTTACCGATTCGTGTCTGCATTTTCTTAAGTATCTAACTATGGACCGTCATTACAAAGCAGCTTATGGGAGATGTGTTTTAAATACGCAAGACATTTCGGATGTAAACAGGGCTCTTGTTCTATTGATTGTTTTTCATTCTGTTGGCATTAATTTTCCTTCGCTAGTACTGTAGTTGGCATAAATTAATATTCACTGGGCTTCAGCTTTGGTCTTCCTCTGTGTTTTCAAAATCGACAATAAAAATGCAATTATGTTTTATTAATTTTCCACGCTGCGTTTTTTGGATCCATTGTGACAAATAACTTTAAAATTCACTCCTGAGGGATATGTAATGTGACTCACCGTGTTTTATTTGTGTGTTCATATGACAGTATGCTTGTAAGCGATGAGAATTTTACTGCAAAGCGTCCAATTAATGTTACATATGTAGGAACTGAAAATCTCCCACTTTATTAAAAACCGCCGTTCCTGAGCTGGCCATTTTAATCGGCATGGCTTTTTTGATTTGCATATTTGACGAGTTTGGACTGACTCTGGATAGTCGGATATTTCAACAGTTATGACATAAAGGAACCCCTTACAGTCGTTAGTTATGTAAACTTGATCCATATCCCATGAATACAAAAAACAAATCTACATTTTTATTAATTTCTTCCATCGACAGCAGAAGTAGCAAGTTTTCCCCGTCTGTCTGTCTGCCCATTACTTCTGTTAGTAGTGACGTGTGCTATAATCCAGGCAGAACACCTGACATTCTTGCTGATAATTTAGTCGCTTTACTCATTCCCTCCAAGCAAATATTAGCATGATACAAAAATAATATTCACCAACTAATGCACCAAAATAATACAATCCTTATTCATAAAAAACTCCTACATGTTTCGACCCTGCTGGGTCATCGTCAGGGAGAATAGTCTGTTAGACATTTGGATGCACTTATACAGTTCAGTGAGAATGTGCCTTTGCTTTCATTCTCCGTTGTGAGGTTCTCACTTAACTGTATAAGTGCATCCAAATGTGTAACAGACTATTCTACCTGAAGATGACCCAGCAGGGTCGAAACATGTAGGAGTTTTTTTTACGAAAAAAGATTGTATGTATTTTTGTGCATTAGTTGGTGAATATTATTTTTGTATGATACAGTGCACGGACATGGAACACATTAAATTAGCATGACACTCTAAACACCGCCATGATTGCTTCCTTCCACCAGCTTCCCATTCCATCGTTCATAACCACAATTAAGTTTCCCGTTGGACGACTTGTAACGCAGTTTATCATAAAAAATCTGATGCCCAATTTCCAACTCATAGAAAATGAGAGTTAAATTTTTAGTTTTCGTACTGCAGCTCCTCAGATTGGATAAGGGAGGGTAAATAACACTGAGATAAATTGGAAGTTTGCAATAAAATGTTCTGGTTTTAATCTCGTCGCAAATATAGACTAATTCGAAAAATAGGACTTCTAGGAACGTCCCTTTCAGCAGAAGCTATTACACCGTCTGGAAATATAACGTCTCTCATAAGACTGCATGCACACCACAGAACTGATCCACTGCTCACTGTCAAGTAAAATGTAACATCTAGTTCATCTATATGTATTTTAATGGCTGTACTTGGGCGATTTTAAACCACGAGAACTAACTAACTAACTAACTAACTAACTAACTAACTAACTAACTAACTAACTAACTAACTAACTAACTCCATGGAGCAGAGGCCTTCTTGAGAAGCTAACAGTTTCTGATCTAGCCAAGAAATTCCCCGCATTTTATGGAACCCGGAGGTTCATTACCGCTTTCACAAGAGCCCGCCACATGTCCCTATCTTGAGCCAGCTCAATCCAGTCCATGCCGCATCCCACTTCTTCAAGATCCATTTTAATATGATCTTCCCATCTACGCCTGGGTCTCCCAAGTGGTCGCCTTCCCTCAGGTCTCCCCACCAAAATCCTGTATGTACCTCTCTTTTCCCCCATACGTGCTACATGCCTCGCCCAAAACCACGAGAACATAAAAAGTGCATTAGTCCTTGTAGGGATAAGAGGTAGCTGTATGCCTTCGTAATTGTGTAATTTTAATTTTAACTGTTAAAGGCGAGGCCTCAACTTCAACGACTACTTTTCGTGTATGATTTTATGATGATGGTCATCACAGGCGGTCGAAACATGTTGTAGGATAATAAAATGAACATGAAAATAGTGTTGTGTTTATTCTGTATAGATTGAAATAATGGTTATACATATGCACAACGGGATTATGATAACAAAAATTAATTGTAATTTGTTTTACGTGGCAAAGTACTTGAGTTTTGTCAAAATTTAGATGGTGTGTGCCTTGTCTCACAGTCGTGTCCTGAATTAGCAAGACACTTATTGTCGTCTTTGTGTCGCTTCCTCCCTGTTCTCGCATTACGTCGCCCCCACATCATCATTACCCATTCATGTATCAAGCTCTCACGAGGTGACTTGTTGCGGCGTCTCCCGTCTCCTGTCTCTTGCCCCTTCGAGACTTTGGTACTTGGGCCTGCTTACCATCTCCGACGACGACGTAATAGCATCCGTAATGGTGCTTAAGCGCGTTGTGTCTCCAAAGAGGAACGCAACTGTGACCAGTGCGGCACCGACTGTAGGGGAGAAGAGGTTACTGGGTCACGCGAGGTATCGATTGGGTGCCGCTGGATGCTGAGGTCTTCACGCCAGGGTTCGCGACCCCGTATTTGTTAATACCTCAGGCTTAATGATTTTCCGTCTCCGAACAAAACCAAAGACCACTACTTATACTTTCTTAGTTGGAAATTCATCTGTTTTCACAGTTGATATGTCTTATTTATTCCGTTAACTGCACATCATTATTAACCTTTTAAAGCCTAGCGGTAACTTTACATACGACCAGGTTTAACGCTAAAAAATTGTACGTGGTGCCCACATTGCGTTTATGTGTTTTGTACGGATCTCAGAACAAACAGCAACTTTTGCCTTATAAAACATTAAGAGACTGGATTTTATAACCGAAGTGGAGAGTGTTTACAGCGCGGTACGCACTGAGTCCTTATATAAAACAGATACGATTCGTCTTTAAAGGGTTAACGATCTTAGGATGGTTACAGGTTGCTATATCTCTGTGCAGAAGAAAAGAAAAACAACAGTGAATTTAAGTGGAAATGCAAGGCAGCTCCAAAAAACGCGAAATTAACAGTGATGATGACGTCATTTTATGAAACCAGTAAGTGTAAATATCTACCGAAAAAATATTTACATTATAAGAGTCTAATATTTGAGCAGGTGATTCAGTGGTACTGCTTCTTTAAATGTGGGCCCCTGTCATTATGTTTGAGTAGGGTACGGCGTATATGCATCTAAAAATTGTAATTCCACAGAACAGTTTTTATAATAAATATCAACAGTTACTACAGGATACACGTCAGAAAAAAAAAACTTGAATTTACATCGGTGGGATTTGATATTTTTGACCACTGCCTGCGGTTTTAATTATTTTAATGCTGTAACTGCTTTATATGGCAAGCAGCTGGGTTCTGAAACAGCGTTAAGCCATCGCATTAGTCAATGTTACTAGAAACGTTTTCAAACTTTTTATGATATTTATGAATGTGAGAATTTGGTATCTCAATCTTCATTGAGACCTGAAATTTTTCTTGCGTTATTGTACATTGCATCTTAGGTCTTGTTCCAGCGTGGTAATGGCTTAATTGAAAGCCGAAACATGTAGCTGCTTTTAGGTTCTTTGTATCAAATATATTGTTTGTCTGACGGGCACTTCTTGGTTCTTTATGTATTTAGCATAACATGATAAGTCAAGTTAAGAAAATGAATTAACAAACAGCTAAACTTCTTGGCAGTTTGATGAATATTGTGATGGTAATGACTATGATCATGACTGTGCATGACGTGAATGCCCCCAGATTTAATCACTGCTCCAACTACTTTGCCACAAAAGACAGGAATCTTGGAGCCACCCCCGTCTGAAAATCAGACAGCAAAGTTCCTGACGCTTATTTGTGAAAGGCACAGTCATCCCATTACAGGCCTGGACAGGCCCTTAGGGTTCCAGGAGGTTGAGGCTCCCAGACTTCTAGACAATCGGCACATAAAGATGGTAAGGTTGTCAGCCCTACGCACCGGCCGCTATTACCCCCAAGGAGCTATCTCTGGTACTCATTTCTGTTAGAGGCTGAGTCGACCCCAGGGCCACAGTGCAGCCGGAAGGATTATTTCAATGAAAAATTCCAATGACACCATCGGGAATCGAACCCGCGACCTTCCGTCTTGTAGCGCAGTGCCTCGACCAACTGTGCCACGCGTGCCCCTGAGTTTATTTGTGCTCCAGTTTTCCTTCTGCAGGTACAGTCATGTTATGCGTGCTGCCTGCGTGGCGGCCGCGTTTCGAATGTCACGTACTGGTATCACTTCACAGTTCGCAGTGATTAATCCATATGTTACGTTTTTGTGAGGCATTGCCTTCGAACGCCTGCATAGGCAAACTCCAACAGAAGTTTATTGAACGCTAAAACTGACTGAGCGTCATATTCGTGTCCCTACTCCAAGAAAACACACTGGAAAGCCTTCCCACATAGAAGCTATGTTCGTACACAATGGACGCCTTATTTATGTTACATGTTTTTGTAGTTTAGTCGCCGTCATGTGTTGTGACGGGCGATGTGACTTTCTAGTCGCGCCGTTTATCATGTCACGGAGTTTCACGTTGAACTGCGCGTGGTACAGGGCGATAGCTAGACTGATCCGTAGGGGTGCTGATCCTCATTTTTGCGAAGTCTGTATGTTGTATCACGTGTCTTGCTGCCATAAGAAACATATTTATCAGATTGGCGTGTCTTACTGACGACAGCGCATGCCTTGCGGTTTTCGAGCCCAGAGGGCAGAGAGTGAAGTGTGTACATAGGAGAGACGAAGTGGCAAGGATTGGAGAAAGTAACTTAAACTTTTAAAGCCTAGCGGTAACTTTACGTACTACCAGGTTTAACATTAAAAAATTCTACGTGGTGCCCACATTGCGTTTATGTGTTTTGTACGGATCTCAGAACAGCAACTTTTGCCTTATAAAACATTAAGAGACTGGTTTTTATAACCGAAGTGGAGAGTGTTTACAGCGCGGTACGCAGTGAGTTCTTACATAAAACAGATACGCTTCGTCTTTAAAGGGTTAATAAACGGCTTTGTAGTTTGTATTGCTCGGGTGATTAAATTTATAAGGAAGAGAAGGATGAGGCCCGGCACTAATCGAATAAATGAAAAACGCAAACTAATTTTTGATAGGGGCTCTTAAATCAAAAGACCAGTTAAGACATCCAAGAGTTGGTAGAACAGCTTTCAACTGAATCTGAAAAACTATTGGGTGAACATTGAACATATATGGGAGATCCACGAATTGGTAGGAAAATAATTTTAAAATGGATCGCAGGAAAAAAAAAGAATGTGTAAACATTGAACATATGCAGAATAGGTTTCAGTGGCGGGTTATCATCAACAGATTCAGGAAAAGGTCCAGTGGCGTGCTGTTTTGAACGGACTTATATAGGATCCAGTGGCGTGCTGTCATCAACATTGACCATGGGATCTGGTAATGTTTTGTCACATGCATATGTGGTGTAGCGGTTTAATACGACATAAGACTGCTGCTGTGCTTAGTGGAGTCCGCTGTGCCTGGTGACAGTACACTGCTGAAAGCACCAGCTTCAGCAAAAGCGCTTCGATTTTCATTCTGAAGCCCACTTTAATCCTCTCGGGTTAAACAGTCTCACACTTCATGCTACTTTCATACTTAACACCAGGTGCTCATCCAAAATTTTTCTTTTGGGGGGTGGGGGAGGGGGTGACCCTGATGCTATATATAATTTATGTTTGATTTTAAATATTGCGTCTTAAAAATCGTGTTGTAAGTACAACATAACACGGCCTGCAACTGCATTTATATACATATGAATATAATTACAAGTTCCGTGACTCAATGACAGTGCCCTGTCTTCTTGTTTCTTTAATTTTGTTAATTTATTTTTCAAAAGTCTAATGTACCAGTCATCAGACGATTTCAGTGGCGAATTTCGGCTGAAGGAGAAATCACGTAAAATTTTGATATCATAATATCTACAAAATATATCTTTTTTAAACTTCAGTTGTGGGACATTTAGGGGGGTTGCAGCCCGCCGGCCCCCCGTTGGGTGCCCCCCTTGCTTAACACTGTAAAATGCTAAGAAAACTTGAGACCAGTAAATGCATCGTAAGTTGTAGAATTTATCAGAAGGCAGTAGCTTCGATATTTTTGGAACAGGGATAACAGCCCCTTCCCTTCAATAACTTTACTTTGAATTCTAACCGTCCTCCATCTTTAATATATACCAAATCACTGCTGATTAAAATTTCATCGTCTGCGACGCGAGAGAGTTATTTGGCACCGTACAAACGAAGGAAGATCTTTCGATGCTGCTGCCTCATGCTGAGTTTGGATTGACGTTTACTTCCTGCGCTGGAAGGCGCTTATTGCTTTTCAAGAGGTATGAAGGAGACTAATAATAATGATATACGAACCAGCGTCGGCTGTGGGCCCACATCCGCAGAACTCAGCGCAGCCAGCCGACGCTGTTTGCAGCATTTTGTGATGTGGTAGGTTTCATTTCCTGCAGTAAATTTTGTGGCGTAACTTGGAACTGAACGTAAGCTATGCTACCGCAGATGTCAATCTGTTGGCGAGGCATAGCGGAAGACAAGCGAATTGCGGTTGTTGCAGGAAATTTTTGAGCAAGCGGTACCACCGAACCAGGGTTTCGTATTTCGTTGGTATCGCATGATAACAAGTGCGTGTTCCCACACGAAGTGATGAATAGAAGAAATGAATTGATTTGTATGAGCTCTGAGATCCTCGCAGCAGTCTTGTTGAAGATAAAGTGTTTTGGGATGCTATGCCCTGCAGACTGGTAAATATTTAATCGAAGTTTCGGAGAAACTTTCTGCCTCAATCTTACTGGTCAAGCAGTCCAAAAAGACTTGGAATTAACGAAGACATTATGCTCTTTACCTATCGATACGACGTACCAACCCATAAGACTTAAATATTCAAGCAGGAGTCCAAGTAACTTTTCTCGCCAATTTTTGTCCTGACAAACAGGATACTGTAGGCCGTGCCAGGGCTCAGGCGGTTAGTCGCCGGCCTGTCACAGCGGAGGCCTGCGTTTGATCCCGGGGGTCGGTCCATGTGGGATCTGTGGTGGATGAAGTGGCACTGGGACGGGTCGTTGTCTGAGTACTCAGGATTTCCCCTGTCAATTTCATTCCACTGGTGCTCCATTAAAATGCAAAAACAGAAAAAACCTTATCTTCGTCATCTTCATCACAGGACTGCGCAGTACGTAAGCCTTCAGACTGCTGTCCGTCCGTAGCGTCTGCTGTGGAGCCCTCCTATTAAAAAAAAAAAGATACTCTGTGTACTCCCGCTAATGAACGTAGCAGCTTTTGTTCGTAACAGTGAAAAATATTCGGCGAATGTGGATTACATTTTTTGTCTGTCTGTGTAGTAAGTCTACTTACTCAGTTACAGGGGAAATTTTTAATTATTTGCAGCGACTCGCCTGCATTTCTTTCCAACTGGCATGATACTATCAGACACTTTTATAACATGTATTTGTGCTTATCAGTACTGGGGTTTGAAACAGACGACATGGCATCCCCGCGGGTGTTGGTTAAACACGAACATGGTGTTTGTATTACACCACTAATATTGCTGTTTTCATCTTGCACCTTACCTCAGTTACTGACTGCTGTTTAGACATTGTTTCTTAATCTCACCGTGTGGCAGCTGAGATGGTAGAACACAATTTAATATCGCAAAACAAAGCAACGCAAACTGTTCATAATTTCAAAATCGTGTGTGTGTGTGTGTGTGTGTGTGTGTGTGTGTGTGTGTGTGTGCAGGTAGGTATGTATAGATACGCAAGTATGTAAGTATGTGGGCACTCTCTTATGTGTGAACGCAGAAATGCACAACCTTTGTTTAGCTTATCTGATACAGGTTTTGCAGATCCTGGGGTAAATATGGGCTGTGAATAGTTGCCCGAGGACACGTCATTATGCGTGAAATATCTTCCTATACTTCTATATGCTTTCCATTTATGTAATAGAAAGTGTCCCTTTTATGGCGATCCTGAACACTGCTGCTGTCTCGGGATATCCCAGTGGATGGTGCGCGCTCGGAAACGCGATAAAAGGGACATTCCGTATTTTTTAGTATGCATTACAAGAAAATATTTGGACTGACTAGTGAAATTTAAAGAGTCAGAAAGGAATAACAGGAATAAGAAATTAATAAGAAACCAAAATGTAAAGGAGTGAAAGTGCGTGGTACCGAAATGCATAGAAATGTAGAAACAGGAGAAATTTTTAAACGGCAGTAGGACAAATTAAATGCCAAATGCATGAATGAACCCTAAAACCTTGAAATAACCAAATTTTATTAATGATTGTTAAATGTGTTTAAACGAATTTTAAAAGTAGGGAGGGCACTTTTAGTAACTCCGGCTGAGAATAATTATTTAATTCTTGGATTGGTGTAAAGGTAAGCAAGAAAGTAAAGCGTCCGTAGTACCAATATATTAATAGGCCATATATTTGTGCATTCGCTGGGAGAAGTAACCGACTGTAGAACAGAACTAAGGGTCGCCCCAAAAAATACGTCGTTGAAACACCTTGCAGCAGAACACGGGAAACCAACTAACTGTTACACTGTGTGGTGACAGGTTTCTGGAATCTATCCATCGTCTGGACAATAATATTAAATTATTAAAAAATATAAAAATATTAAAATCACTACGTTTCGTAAGCTGGCTCTGCTTCCGTCTTCAGGTGACGGAGGCTAGCTCTATCTAAGGGGCCCAACAGAGTAGGTGTTCTTTTCTTCTTCCCCTCCTTTCACCTGAAGACGGAAGCAGAGCCAGCTTCCGAAACGTAGTGATTTTAATATTGTTATGTTTTTTAATATTTTAATATTATTGTCCAGACGATAGATAGAGTCCAGAGACCTATCACCGCACATTGTTATACACCATCGTCAAAACTTTTTAGAATTTTAGAATTTAACTATTACATTTCTTTTCTTTTACGGAGCAGTTGCAGAAGAGCTTGCATTTTGCCAGCTGGGCATGTTGAGTCATGCAGTCGGAGTGGCGATGCAACAGACAGTTTGTGTTTCGTCTGTTCATTATTTACGCTTTGCCCTGAGGGTCTGCAGAATTTGCTACACGTTCTAGCATTCAGATGGAGGAGGAGGAGGAGGAGGAAGAAGAAGAAGAAGAAGAAGAAGAAGAAGAAGACGCAATCATTTTAAACATGGTCACAGCAATTTATGAACATAGATATGAATCCGGGTCGCGTTTGTTTGGAGCTACCGACAAAACACCACTCCAATAGACCTATAGCGTTTATTTGTTCTTTAGTGCGCGTCATTTTTCTTTGTGTATGTTTGCAGATATATGTATACTGATGGGAAACCAATCGAACCTATGCTATCACACTGCACGTTAAAATGTTGCCATTTATTTTGTAAAATAATTCCATTGTCTACAAATATTACGCTTAGAAGGGTCCTTATCGTAATGAGAAGCAAGTGTCAGCTAAAGTTAAGGTGTCCACGTATGCAACGCGAAGGCGTGTGAAGGAGTGTAGGTATAGTTCCACACATTCTTAATGTCGGCTATAGGTGGAGGTGAGCGGGTAGCTTCACTCTCCGGCCGTTTTCCCCCTCGAGGCATGAGCTCTTGGTACCAGATTCAAACAAAAAATAATGTTATTCAGCAACTTCCAGTGTAGGCCGCCCCCCCCCTACCAAATTTAATCAAAATCCACTTTGTAATTTCAGAGATAAATTAGGCGAACAGATCAAACACGCCGTCAACAGGCTTTGTCACTGAGGTACTGTCGTCTAACCGGCCAACCGAAACGTCTTCCGTTAAGGAATACAAAATCCACAGAGGTGCAAGCTACAACACGTGGGGCCAATTTAATTACTTATTTGGAAATATTTGGCTGTCTGAAGGGTCAGAAAATAATAAGTACACGTAAATTTTGTCAAGAAAGAACAAAAATGTAAATAAATTTGGTCCCGTAAACAAGCAGCACGCCATCAAGGCGTGTACAGCTGGCACGAGCGTGGAGCTCCACACATTACAGACATTGACACGACAGGTGGTCAGTGATGAGCTTTATGCTTCGGCCGGCATAACCCCGGGAAGAAACCACCATGTACTTCCTGTATAGAAGGCTGAGTAGGACCTAGAACCAGTATCGCCTTGTTCATTCATTCTGTAGTCTGTGTTACGACAGGTCCCAAGCCTCTTCCAAAGCGAGTTCTCCCCAGAGTGCGATCTGGTGCTTCCTCTCGCGATTTCAAGTATCCACGCTTTTCCTTAAGGTCGTCCAAAGGCTCCTTACGTCTTCTTCCTCGTCTTCCCATAATTTCTATCCTTTCCTATATCTTTCCTGCAATAACGTGTTTTGGAAGGCAATTCTACGCAAGATGTGACCAATCCAGTTAACCCTTTAAAGACGAAGCATATCTGTTTTATATAAGGACTCAGTGCGTACCGCGCTGTAAACACTCTCCACTTCGGTTGTAATAACAAAAGGCAAAAGTTGCTGTTTGCTCTGAGATCCGTACAGAACACATAAACGCAATGTGGACACCATGTAAAATTTTTGAAATTTAAACCGCATGGTACGTAAAGTTACGGCTAGGCTTTAAAAGGTTAATCTTCCTTCTGTTTATTGGTATTGGTAACAAGGTTAAAGATTTGTCATTCAGTCTGAAGCCAGTCACTTTATTGACGCAAAGGCATTATGAAGGAACAGGTAAATGAAATGATGCAATTAAAAATAATTGTTTTTATTGTTAGACTGGGAGATCGCGTAGAAGCGAAGACGCAGCGTGTAATTAATAAATCAACAGATCACGAGAAGGACAGGATAATGGGAAGCGTACACACGCCGCAGGGAATTCAATATACTTGTCAGAATGTCTCGAGACAAATAGTGCTTGGCCTCCGATGTTATTTTGTACAGTATGACGTAAGCGTGACGCAAGATGGAGAGTTACCATTAGACCGCACATTGAAACAGAAGAATAAGATTTGTAACACAAAGCGGCAGAATGAATTCAGGAAACGCATGCTATATTTCCACGTTATCATTTGCGTTGAAGACAGCTGCAATATGAACCTTGTGGACCTGCAGTTTTCCTCTTCCTCTTATGTTGTTTCGAAATTTGTTTCCTCGCTCTAAAACATGGAAAGATTTAAAAAGACTGTAGATATGAGTCATCTGATATATTATGCCGTGTCGACTGGCATATAGTTGCGGCCATTTTGTAAGCACATGTTGCCTCCATCTTGGTGTTCGAGCAGTCCAGGCTGCTGACTCTAGTACAAGACACCACACAACACAGGGGACCCGAGCGGCTTTGGATTGAGTTACGTATTACGGTCAACGTATAATGCCACAACATTACAGTTTTCCACCAGCAATAGTATAATTATAATTTGTTAAAAGGCGCATTTTTTTGTATAGAGTATTTTAATCCTCTTTCAAGTGTGTGTGTTTTAAAATAGAGGCTGTACCAGTTATTCGATAGAGATATTAAAAACGCAGCCTGCAACAGATTGTGGAAGCATACAAATAGGGGCTCATCAGTGGCGGTTGATTTTAGATTTGGCAGCCTGTGCTGTATGAGGATGGTGCACTGGCACCGAAACATGTCGGGGCTTTATGTATAACACTTATAGGCTGTATGAGTATTAGAATGCATTTGGTTCATGTAATAAATTGACTGTTGATCAAGATAATGCGCGGAGTGATCAATTTTAAAACAATTTGAACAGTCCAAGAATGTGTGTCGGTAACTGTGTACCAGCCGACAAGGTACAACGCCCCAGAACACTTGAACGTTCGGCAACACCGCTGTGAGAAACACTGATGTCGCAGTTTCTTTGTTGTTTCTAAGGCCCGGACAGCGGTGGCGCAGAAATCCAGGGTGCTAGGTACCCGGGGAACTAAACGTTTTCCGGTGGCGCCTAATGTTTGTGGGCCCTCAGTAAGGGAACTTGCTTCGTGTTGCCGTTCTGGTGCCTATAATTCTGAGATATCTACAAGACGTTTGGAAAACTTGTGCACCCCTGGTCTACAGCCAGTAAATACGTGGAGGCGGCAGAGTTACTGCCTCCGGGGCAGTCCTAACCGGCACGTCCTTTTGACGGATTGCTGCACCAGCGTTAACGTACCTTGACCAAGTTGCATATCCTCTGTGCCCACAGAACGTATGCTGCTGCGTTTGCACAGTTTAAAACCAAAAATGCGGTAAGGTAATTAAGAAATAAAGGTAAAGTTAAAGTTGTCCCTGTCCACGCTATGAAGGTGTGTAGGGGGAGTAGAGGTATAGTTCCACTCATTCTTATCCTCGGCATTAGATGATGATCAGTCGTCAACGTCAACCTCCGACCGCTTTTTTCTGGGAAGGAACCCCGATACTGACTGAATAGGAGGCTGGGTGGAACCCAGAGCGGGCCTGGACATTTTGGAAGAGGGAAAATCTCTTCCTCTACCGGGATTCTATCCCCGGTCCATCCAGTCCTTGGCCTAGCTACTATACCATCCAGTCCATGGCCTAGCTACTATACCATCCAGCCCATGGCCTAGCTACTATACCATCCAGCCCATGGCCTAGCTACTATACCATCCAGCCCATGGCCTAGCTACTATACCATCCAGTCCATGGCCTAGCTACTGTACCATCCAACCCATGGCCTAGCTACTATACCATCCAGTCCATGGCCTAGCTACTGTACCATCCAACCCATGGCCTAGCTACTATACCATCCAGCCCATGGCCTAGCTACTATACCATCCAGCCCATGGTCTAGCTACTATACCATCTACCCCATGGCCTAGCTACTATACCATCCAGCCCATGGCCTAGCTACTATACCATCCAGCCCATGGCCTAGCTACTATACCATCCACCCCATGGCCTAGCTACTATACCAACCAGCCCATGGCCTTGTTACTATACCAACCAGCCCATGGCCTAGCTACTATACCATCCAGCCCATGGCCTAGCTACTATACCATCCAGCCCATGGCCTAGCTACTATACCATCCAGCCCATGGCCTAGCTACTATACCATCCAGCCCATGGCCTAGCTACTATACCATCCAGCCCATGGCCTAGCTACTATACCATCCAGCCCATGGCCTAGCTACTATACCATCCAGCCCATGGCCTAGCTACTATACCATCCAGCCCATGGCCTAGCTACTATACCATCCAGCCCATGGCCTAGCTACTATACCATCCAGCCCATGGCCTAGCTACTATACCATCCAGCCCATGGCCTAGCTACTATACCATCCAGCCCATGGCCTAGCTACTATACCATCCACCCCATGGCCTAGCTACTATACCAACCAGCCCATGGCCTTGTTACTATACCAACCAGCCCATGGCCTAGCTACTATACCATCCAGCCCATGGCCTAGCTGCTATACCAACCAGCCCATGGCCTAGCTACTATACCATCCAGCCCATGGCCTAGCTGCTATACCAACCAGCCCATGGCCTAGCTACTATACCATCCAGCCCATGGCCTAGCTGCTATACCAACCAGCCCATGGCCTTGCTACTGTACCATCCAGCCCATGGTCTAGCTACTATACCATCTACCCCATGGCCTAGCTACTATACCATCCACCCCATGGCCTAGCTACTATACCAACCAGCCCATGGCCTAGCTACTATACCATCCAGCCCATGGCCTAGCTGCTATACCATCCAGCCCATGGCGTAGCTAGTATACCAACCACGCTATCCCCGATGCTTTGTGAAATATGAGTTGAATATTATTTTGAAATTTACGGTCATGCCCTATTTTAAAATAACGTCCGGCAAATTTTGAGGAAGGCCAGGTAAATTGTCAGTTACTGTAGCTGGCCACCGGGGGGGGGGGCGCCCCTCTAGCCCGAGACCTCGAAAATACAAAGGGAGTATGCTGACGATTACAGTCATGAGTTCTTCGCCACTAAGCTCTATCATTGGCAGGGATTCACAAACCCCGGTACCAGGTCACCTGGCCGACTAAATTTTGTACACTTGCGCCTGTTTGTCGGTCCTCAGCATGTAACTTGCTTCATGTCACCATTCTGGCGCCTAGAATCTTCAGGCAGCTTTTAGATTTTTTAAAAATTTGTACACCCCTCTTCATTGGACTTTTCTATGTTGTGCCCAGTAACTGCCCAGAAGGGGAATGTGCGCGGTTCGAGCCATGATCGCTGTAACTTGAAATACTTTCAGGAAGGCATACGATGTCAGAACTTTCCTGGACGACTGAGTCTAATCACGACAAAACTTATCAGAGTGATCGGTTTCCCGGCCGGGTTTCGATTTGTGTACCCTCCGAATACAAGTCAGTAGCGGTATGGCTTGAATCACCTTGCGTCAGTGCTGGTGAAAGTTCTGTTGCTCGCGGCACACTTGGGAACATTCGGTTTCAGTCGCGCTGCAGGGTGTGGAACAGCGAAATAAGTTTGTACGTACGAAGCGAGAGCCACAGCCTTGCTCCGTGTAAGCTTTCCTGGAGTTTACTAGTTAGGGGGTTAGTTCTGAATGTCCCACACATTTTTACCACCATATCAGTAGGCCTGCTGTTTAAAATACTCATACATTTCGTGTACAAATAATAACTCCATGGGGCTGGGTCCTTTTTCAGAAGCTAACATTTCATCATCTGCTTAAGAAATTACCCGAATTTTGTGGAAACGCGAAGTTCATTACCGGTCCACAAGAGCCCACCGCTTTTCCCTATCCTCAGCTAGATCAATACATCCCCACCCCCATCTTGGGTCTTGAAAATCCACTTTTATATTATCCTGTCATCAACACCTAGGTCTTCCAAGTAGTGTCTTTCCTTCAGGTTTCCCCACCAAAACTCTGTATGCACCCATGTAACTCTCTCTCTCCCCCATAGTTGCCGTGTGCCCCGCCCATCTCATTATTCTTGATTTTATCACCCGAATAATATTTGGTGAGGAGTAGAGATGATGAAGCCCCTCATTATACAGCTTCCTCCATTCCGTTTTTACCTCGTCTTTCTTAGCCACAGATATCTTCCTCAGTTGCACATTCTCAAACTCCCACAGTCCGTGTTTCTCCTTCGACATGGAGACCAAGTTCACATCCATATAAAAAAAAACTGGCAAAACTCTAATTCTGTATGTTTTACAAAATGTGTGAACCTGTATGCTAAGATGCAGGAAACGCTGACAGTAAACGTTGTTTGTGGTTGTTGTGAAACAGCAGACTCTGCAACGCGATAGCGCTCTTGATGGACATGTTTAGTGTCTGTAGGGCCTGGATTAGTTCCTGTGCTTTCGCAGGTGCTCGGTACGAGGCTTTATCGTTGCCGGCTCCCGTTTCTGCCAACCACAACCGCGGAATGTTGAGGGCTACTGGATTCGTAAATATTGAAGCATTTATATGAGCACATTCTGCGTGTCACTGTTTAAACTGTAACATACCGTCTTGTGCTCAGGTATGTCTGTTATTTGGCGAATACTGTCACGTCACACCCACACGCACACGCACGCACCCACACCAACCCACCCACACACACACACACACACACACACAAAGACACACACACATGTGTCTACGTAGAAGAGAATCTTAGTTTGGGAAGTCATTGATATGACGTTCACGTTAGTTACCCTGCAAAGATGATTCAGTTTATCTCCAGCAAAACACTCCCGCCCATGACTCCAGTACTTGGGCACTGCACTTGTCGCGTGCTGCTTAATTCATTAAGCACACAGCACTCTTGTTCTTCTTCTTCTTCTTCTCCTCCTCCTCCTCCTCCTCCTTCTTCTCCGTCTCCTCCTCCTCCTCCTTCTCCTCCTTCTTCTTCTCCTTCTCCTCCTCCTCCTCCTTTTCCTCCTCCTTCTCCTCATCCTCCTTCTTCTTCTCCTCCTCCTCCTTCTTCTTGTTCTTGTTCTTCTTCTTCTTCTTCTTCTTCTTCTTTAGGGCCCGTCAGCTTATGCCCCAGATGCACCTCAGCCTTAGGCTTACTGTGCAGCCCTAAACACTCCATTCAGCACAGGTTCAATAACCCTGTGCCCCTTATATAGAGGCAAAGGTCCCTTACTGAAGCTGTGCTTATATCGTTTGGTTCGGCAGACAGCTTCCCAAAAACATTATAGCGCTGACGTGCCAATGCTTCACAGCAGCACATAATATGCCGCACTGTTTCGGTCTCCATCCCGCAAAATCTGCAAGTTGGATCTCCATCAAACAGGCCCATAGCTTGCAGGTGCCTCCTCACAGGAGCGTGTACCGTTAGGCCGGCAACTGCCGTTTTTAGTTGACGCCTGCTTAATTTGAGCACGTCATCAGCTCTTCTCTTACATGGTCTTCCTATGAAAAGTTTGCCATGTCTATGCCCTGGCAAGTCTCTCCAAACACTCTAATGTTGACACAGCACTGTTACTGGCATGATCATTCCAGAAACGCATATGAAGGGGTTGAGTTACATATCCAGAGTTTAATAGGGTTTGACACTAGATAGAGCTCGACCCCGACTGCTTTCTTTGGTGGAAAGAGACCGTGGTACCCACTGGTGGGGAGGATAGGTGGGTCGCAGACCTTATCTGGGCAGTGTAGTGAAAGAAAAGTCTTCACCGTTCCAGGAATTGAATCCCTGATCTCTTGTCTTCCAGCCCGTAGCCTGGTTACTGCGGTTTCCGGCTTATCAGTAATTTCCGCCTCAAGTAATGATGGCAGGGCACAGTAGATTGTGTTCTGCAATTTGAATGTGTTAGCCAGGGCTGCACAAATCCCAGGAGCATAAATTTGTTTACGGTGGTGCGTAATATTTGTGCGTCCTCACTTTACTTGCTTGCTTCACTTTACCCTTCTGGCGCGTAGAATTATGAGATGGAGTACAGATTTTTTTTAACAATTTGCGTACCCTTGGTGTTGGTCATTGCGTTTCTCAGAGTTGAAAGAAACTGCATTCGTAAGTGACTGCATGTTTTCTGTTATGGAGTTATTTTCGCCATAAGTTACGAAACTTACGGAAACATTTTGTGTAAGTCAGATCAGTTTTCTCAGTTTCGACACTATTGGTTGGTAGGTTCACACTGACGTTTCGGAGGAACGTGCTGCCTCCGTTTTTAGGCTTGACGGCATTACCCTAGTTCAAGGTCAAGCTGAAATTATTATTACGAAAAAGTGGGTCGGTTATACAAGTGAGTTGCAAAGAATGTGACCATTCAGAAGCACGGAGCGAGGAGAGATACTGGGGTAAATTATTCTGCCTCTTAACCCTTTAAAGACGAAGCGTTTCTGTTTTATATAAGGACTCAGTGCGTACCGCGCTGTAAACACTCTCTACATCGGTTTTAAAAACTAATCTCTTAGTGTTTTGTAAGGCAAAAGTTGCTGTTTGTTCTGAGATCCGTACAAAACACATAAACGCAATGTGGGCACCACGTAGAATTTTTTAATGTTAAACCTGGTGGTATGTAAAGTTACCGCTAGGCTTTAAAAGGTTAATTTGAGATTAGTATTTTGCATTTTTAGTGAACAGAAATTGACCCCATATACTCCCTCTAAGCACTACAGTGTCTACCTGGGCGTAATGTCGACAACCCTAAAGATGGTTACAGCATGTCGGTGTCAGCCTACGAACCTACACGGCGTCAAAGCCCGGCATACTATCGTCTGAGTAATAGTCTCCGTGAAAGATGTAAAAACTTTGTGTGTGATTCATTGTCACTCTCATTTCTCCTCAAATTGCCTTTCTTTTTTGCAGAAGCTTTCTTCTTCACCCGTCTTCCTCATCAGTTAACCTCGTCTTACTTCGGCTGTTCGCAATAGCGGAGAATCCCTCTTCTATCGATTCTTAGGTGATTTGAGGATAGAAGGTCCGAGCGTGGAGAATGCCTATCCAAATAGATTTTACACGGTTTTCTTCGGTGGCCAGGGTGGCCGCTGGTTTGATATTGTGTCCCAGGATGATGCCTGTACCGTTAAGTCCGTTGCGGTTGTGTATTAAGCCCCTCAGAGGAGTTGTCGGCGGTCCGGTCCGTAAGCTGCGGATCTCACGTACTCAAACGCGCTGCCTGAACCACAGCACACACCGGGATAATGTCCACTTTTGTAATGAGAGGATTAAGTTGAATGGGATATGATGAGACAAGACAGGATTACACCACCCTGAGTGCGTAATTACGTCAGTGCCTCTCTAGCTATGTGGTAACCTCAAAACCCTAGCTTCCTTTGCGAAAACAGTGGGGATTTTGAGATTTCTCTTGTAAATGATTCATTACAAAAGGGCGTTAGAGAAAGTGACCGTGGTATATTTTATGTTGGTAGAAAGAAGGATAAAATTGACGGAAAGACGAGGAAGAGGACTTAAGCAGCTACTGGATGACCTTGGGAAACGAGACGATACTGAAAATTGAAGGAGGAAGCACTAGATCGCACTGCGTGGAGAACTCGCTTTGGAAGAGGCTATGGAACTGTCGTAAGACAGAGTACGTAATGAATGACTGGTCTTGTGAGAAAGATGGTAAGCACAAAACACATTATTCTTGATTCTGAACCAAGAATTGAAACAAGACGTTTCGCATACAAAGCAGGAGCGTTAACGTTAGTGACAGTCGGCAAAGTTCAGGCTAACGGTTGAATGTTCGTAACGTAAAGTAACATAGAGTTATAGTTTATATTACTTAAACCGTGCATTGTCTTAAGTATAGAATATCACAAACCAACTACATGCACACTTTATTATGCACTAAAATGTTCGAATTATACTCTTACGTGTTTCGAACCGTCATTCGGTTCGTCTTCAGGGAAAGTCACAATTTCACAAATCACAAATACATCCAACAGTATGATCACAAGATTTGGTAACAGATGTTTGTAATACACCAGTTAACTTGATAAAATGTCAATGAAACTTCTTTAAAAGGAGGTGCGTTGACATCCGTCTATATGTATGAAGTAGTTTTTCGAATACACTGAAAAGTACTAATTGCCATCTTCTTAACGTTGTGTCTTACTGTCACCGTATATAGATTCTTATTAAGATTATATCTTATTGCTGCTGTATATACATTCAACCTAAACAATGTTTATTATGGTTTCCTGTTTGGATGGATGGATGGATGGGTGGGTGGGTCGTTGGGTGGGTGGGTAGACAGGCAGGCAGGTAGGTAGGCAGGCAGGCAGACAGACAGACAGACAGACAGACACAGACAGATAGTTGTACTGACGATATTGTACGTACCTGTAACACTGTGTGTGGCAGGGTGTGGTGCGGTAGGTGGGCAGACGCGTACTGGATGTAGTCGTGTAATGTAGCTACGTAATTCTCAAGTCAAGGTGAACCGAATGACGGTTCGAAACATGTAGGAGTGTAATTCGAACACTTTAGTGCATAACAAAGTGTGCATGTATTTGGTTTGTGATATTCTGTAGAGTTCTAGTGTTATTGTAGTTAATTTACATCAGAGGATGGCATTATTTTCCTGCATGCAACGTATCAAAAACTAATTCTGTAAAGGTTGCCGATTCCTATGAGTGCTGCATTTTATACGGCGTAAGTCTGTGATTCGTTTAAGCTGAGCTTTTTTTGAGAGACCGTGTTTCATATCGACTATATATAAAACCTTCATGTGTGGCGTGATTCACACCCCAGTTCGATTTTTGTCAACAATATTGGATTAGTGTCGATTACGATAGATTAGAGCGATCAGTATCGATTATTATTGGTTACTATCGAAGGTTTACAGTGTTCCAGTGGAGTAGCGCGTGAACATTATCTAGACCTGTCATATGACGTGAATGTGGCTAGTCTTTAGGGTCTAATATTAACTAAAACGTTTTTCCTTGTAATTGACCTCCTTTCAGTGTTTTGAAAATTCTTAATAATAATAATAATAATAATAATAATAATAATAATAGTAATTTCAGCTACGGGAATAATTCCAAAGTCACTGTCACAAAGTTTAGAGAGACTTAACCTGCACCCAAACACATATATACAGATACAAACAGTTGTAATTCTTGGCACATGTTCAATTGTAAGAAATTTCCTAAATTACACATAAGACCACCGAGCCTAATCCTGTTGATGAAATATGCCAGGATAGGTGAATATTTCCCAGCTAAAGCTGAGAAGTGAGAAATTCGGATCATAATAATAATAATCACTTGAAGGTGCTTCCGGTTTTAAGTACGTCTGACAGTTTAATGTATATACATGGGATTTACATTCATGGGATTTCTACTCATCTCTTACCAGTTTCAAAGCTCCTGCTCTGCTGGCGTTTCTAGAGAAAACTTCTGTTAGTACCATTATTTCCATGTTACTGTATAATCTATATTGTTCATGGATAATGTGTTTCAACTGTAGAGAGATGTGGGAGAAATTTTGTCAATTCCTTTCACCGACACCAAATAAATATAGACAAGGAGGGTCAGTATTTTTAACAGAGATACTCGGTGCATAACTGTCGAAAAGTTACTCCTCTTAGACTGCGTTACATTCTTGGAGATGGCTGTAACTCATCTGGGTCGCACAGGAGAGACGTTTAATTTCATTGGGTCCTTGCGTCACCGAATGATTCAGGCCCTCCAGGGCACTAATTGAACTGGGAGGAGAGAACGAACGAGCGAGAGAGAGAGAGAGAGACTTGTAGCGATTGAAGAGAGGCTGCAAGGTCCGACACGACCAGTCGGGCGCAAATGGAGAAACCTCTTCGAAGTTCTGATGTGCTTCGTCTTTGAACCTGTCGCTAACTACATCTCTCACAGACTCTCGATACTAATTTGACTTAAGAGCGTCATGGACCGCCGAGCGTAATAAATCCCGTCAAAAGATGTAGACGAGTTGAAGCCAGATACCCTCGTCCATCAAATTCATCTTATGCAGCCCCATTCGATCTTCTGCGTCCTATAGTATTAGAAATTATCTGTATTACATTTAGACAAGCAGTAAGGTTTCTTCCATGTAAGATTACATTACCTTTACATGACATCATGCGGAAAAACACCGTACTCTTTCCTCAAGCGGAATTCCAAACTCTTACTGGACACGTAGGTGGCATAACAGCACGCAGCTTGACAGACGTCATCTTTGTTTCTGTTAGGTTTCTAATACTTCGCTGGTTATACAAGTATGTTGCTTTAACCCTTTAAAGACGAAGCGTATCTGTTTTATATAAGGACTCAGTGCGTACCGCGCTGTAAACACTCTCCACTTCGGTTATAAAAACCAATCTCTTAATGTTTTATAAGGCAAAAGTTGCTGTTTGTTCTGAGATCCGTACCAAACACATAAAGGCAATGTGGGCACCACGTAGAATTTTTTAATGTTAAACCTGGTGGTATGTAAAGTTACCGCTAGGCTTTAAAAGGTTAAAGTGCCTGGTCTATCGCAGAAGTTGACATAGTGACAGATGATATATGGTAGGATGAAAAAACGGAAGGGATTTGGAAGGAATCAGTCTTCTCTGTTTGAAGAAACTGCCCCAGCATCTCCATGCAGGGTCTGACGTACGTAACGAATCCCCTGATAGTTCCTGATCAATATCCGGAACTACCGTCTCTTCAGCAGTCAGGCATCATAATCCCATACTTATATGCGCGTGTATGTGCGTGCGTAACACATACAGTCTGACATGTATTGCTAATATTTTTAAATTAAACCTCGTGTAACAAACTGCAGTACAAACTCATATCACAGTACACGGGTTCCTCTACGCACGTGTTACTGATTTTCTCCTGCTACAGATACAAGGTGAAAATATTGCAGTTATACCGGGCACGCCCCACATTTATTTCCCTCTTATTTTTGTGTTAATTATATCGAACAAAGCATTTCTAAAAGTCTTGAGTGATTTTAGGTAGTGAAGTCCAATACTGTTGTCATATTCCAGTTCTTTATGCGGTAAATGGTTTTTGAGGAAACCGATGCATTTCGATTTGAACTCCAATGCAAGGTAATGGATCGACTGGGTCGAAATAGTCAAGGTCATAATAAATCAACAGCCCTTCTTGACAGTTCTGAGTGGTATGTGTTGAAAAGTAACCAATATTTTGCTTCATGTCGAAGAGACTATTGGTCTCTCCACTTTGGATAACGTCACTGAACCGAGAAGGGATACTATTAGCAGATCTAGCACAGTAGAACCCACTTTTAACCACTTTAATCAGAAGTGGTCTCCTATGCAACAAACACCCAGTGTTCAAAACGTAATTAAAATCTATTAAATCTAACTGCAAAATCACGGGATCCACGCACGCCATACCCTTGACCAAACTGTTGATATTTAGATCCTCTCCACATAGGTCCGCTGATGTAAAGGTTAGCCTTTTATAGAATGGCTTTAACAGACATTAAAATTTATCAGTTACAAAGTAATGTGAGTGCTGTCAAAGGCAAATGAAACCCTTTCGTAGGTGTAATAATATTAGTGGTGTGGTAGCTTTTGATCGTTCAGACTTTTAGTCCATCAAAGAATCAAAATAACAAGATAAAGCCTTGAAACTGAACTGTCCCCCTGTTCACGCACTCTAACCGATACAGATAATCTCATACAAGCCACACCATGAAACCTTCCAGCTGATATGTTGGATTAAATGTACTGAAATGTGTGGTCGAGTTCATCTGCATGGACAGCTGTAACTCGCACCGCCACTGCCTGAAGTGATTCCAGAACGGTGGCATAGGATTGCACGTGTTTTGTTGTATGTGCTCCCCCTTCCACACTCTTTTGATTAATGAAAACCAGAGTTTCGTGGTAAAATATACTCTTCTTGGGCTACTGACTATCTCAGTACAGAATGAATTTCCTTTTCTACTTTCACCTCTGCGATTTTTCACCTCTGCGATTTTTCACCTTACACATCCTGAGTCTTCATCAAGCTGTTTTGCTTCAGTCTCTTTGAAAACGATTTTTTTGTAACAAAAACAGCCAAGCTAGGAAATTTCCGCTGAGTGTAACATTTCTGGCCCTTTCGCTCTGTTATTTTCCGTAGATGTTGAATGCGCAAATACTTTCCACAAAACCAGAGCATTTTGACACAACTTGTACGACTTTTCGATGTGTTACAAATATTTTTGCATTAGATCATTTTTAACGCATCGTAAGTCGGGACATGTACAATCGATATGCCCTAAACTTTGATACTCGACCTTTGAAATCGATCATGCTCGATGGTCGATAACCAAATATTTCTTCAGCCTTAGTTCGTACGTCACAGATAACACTGTCTCAGATCTAAAAACCAGTCACGACGAGACGTGATAAACATATATATATCTCCGTGTAATCTTTCCTTTATATTTGTCCTATTTTAATCAAAATGGGACGGTTTTGAAAAATGTCAATAAGAACCCCAAATATGAGATTTCACAAACATAATCTAAGGAACAACCATTATTATAGAATCATAAATGTTATGGACTTGCTCCACAGTCGCGTTCCAAAAATCAAAACACGGCCTGTCTGGTACCGACCGTGTTACCGAAGTGTAGGCATCGGACGGTGGAGTAGGTCCATGGAGTAACAGTCCAGATACTCTGTACCGCTGTCAGCATTCTCGAAGATTTTGCACTGAAGATGAGACCGCTACGATCCTTCGAAACTTCACAATTTTCACGACATAACATAGACAAAGACTTGACTCAAACAGCAGTACGTCTATTCCTGTCCGTCTTCATTTATCATGATTTATGAGTATTCATTACGTAAGTCCTTAGCAGTACGCCATTAACTGGAATCTGATACTTCACAAGGTTTTCTGAGCATTCATACAACAAATTACGTCACAAGATGAATCCGTCGGGGGGGGGGGGGGGCACCACATTAATCCAGTTTATCGTATTTACTGTGTGCGTTATTGTTCTCAGCCTTAATTAACGTTGTTTTTATTTACCTCGAAACTGGTCTCATTCTTTGATAACAACAGAGCTTCGCTGCTAGAAAAATGACTAGTAATTAACTGCGACGTGGTCTCTTGCTTTATATTGTACTACCCACAAAAAACAGAGTAGAAAAAAGCTGCGCTGGGATATCATTTTCCTACTGTTCCATACTCATTCATGTTTCGCCGACGGTACAGAATCCTGACAATTGACAAAGACGTGAAATAGGGCGTAAAAGTGTAACAGATCCAATAGAAATATTTTACGCGAGTTATCTTTTATTAACTGAATCAGAGACTTTCTAAAAGTCGGTGAAACCCGTTGCACTGCCCTGCTATATTCTCTTATTCATGCTGTAGGGAATAAAAATGTTTTCTATAGTTGCTACAGTCAGTTTTATTGTCACTTCAGTTAATATTCTGCTCGTAACTGAATCCTTTGTTATTCAGATCAAACTAATGATTATGTGGCGCTCAGAAAATAATTTTGTACCTCCTGCTTTGATCAGTTTTGCCAAAATTTTATAAAAACCAGGCAATTTATTTAACTCAAAGTTTTTCTTTATAGAAATTTAATCACCTATGATCTGGCACTGATGTTGTAACTGTAAACGTAACAGTCTGCCTAATATCATTAGCCCTGTTCATATTTAATACCTGACTGTATTAAGGTTCCCGCAATTTCAGAACATCATGGGACAGTTCAAGTAGATTAACGTTGCAATCGTTTAGAGGCTAATTATAGTTTAGTAATCCCACTTCTCTTTATCTGTGCCTGCGTACGTATCTCTTACACTTTTATTTTGTTTCAGCTCATTTATTTTGCCCTTCATATCCAACTCCCCGCACGCCCTTCATTTCTGTGTGCTGTATTAGTTCCAGGTCTACACTATCCAGACTAGTTACTCATTTCAACAGAGTCTTAAACATTGCAGTTTAGCCGGCCTCCTCTGTTCTCATGACGTTGAAGTTTCTGCTTTAAAACCTGGTTTATTATTATTATTATTATTATTATTATTATTATTAGTAGTAGTAGTAGTAGTAGTAGCAGTAGTAGTAGTAATCTAATATCCTGGAATCTTTTGGGCAGAAATATTTGTATTCTGTCTTCTTTTTTTTTCCAAGGCGTAATGTAATGTGCATTGTCACGCAGTAATATAAGTGTACGTACTTGTGAATGCATGAAGTTAGTTTTAACCAGCAAGTGATGTGTGCCGCTGACATATACATGTGTCAGTCTTTATATGCACTCAGAAAGAGCTTATACACATGGCACACATGCCGTGAGTTTGTTGCGTGAAATCCGCTTAAAAGTGTTGTTATTTTTAGTGTCATTGTCATTGTTAGTGTACGGGTATCTTTGATTAAGTGTACGTTTACACGGTTCGTATGTTCTTTAGTTTGTTCGCATATACATGCCACGATTTTTTCTCCCTGTGGCGCTGCAGCTCAAATCGGGCCTAGGCCGCCCCGTATTGTGGTTTCCTCACACACAATTAGATGCACACAATTGAACCGCTCTTAACGAGTGATCAGCTCGACACAGAGACCGCTATCTACACAACACAGAACGAACACACGAGACGAACATTCATGGTCTCAGCGGAATTCGAACCCGCAATCTCAGGAACCAAGAGGCTGCAGACCTACGCCTTATACCGAACGGTTACTGGGATAGACTTATCACGGGATAGTGGGATAAAATTCTAAAATAAGTAGTAATAATAATAATAATAATAATAATAATTATTATTATTATTATTATTATTATTATTATTATTTGCAGTTGCTTTCCAGTCGGCGTGTATGTGAACAATAATTTAATCCAATTGAATTGAAATATTGTTCCAATTTACTTGGTAACAATCCTCATATAAATAAAAGGTAAATAGTCCTCGACCACGTCATGAAGGCATGTAGAGGGAGTATAGGTACAGCTCCACTCATTCTTGACCTCGGCACTTCATAGGCGTAGTAAATAACAGTGCTAATGTGCCTGATTTACGTTTCGGAAGCACCGTCTTCGGAGCAGGTTAGGAAACCTGGTAGTTTAACGGGTATTCTTCTTAAAGCATTCTTTATTTATTATCAGTGTTCACCCAGAAGTCTGTCATTTGATACTGCGTGCACTCAGCAGTTGATAGAGCCTGTTATTTCTCTCTCTCTCACACAAAGAGCCTTTAGGCAGGCGGATGGGCGGATGCCGGCCGATTAACACGTTCTTGATACTTCAAAATGCAACATCTTAGAGGCAGAACGCTTTTCAAAAATAGGAGTTTAATAATAAACTAAGGATTCCAAGGTAATATTTTAAAATGAAGGGATACCAGTGAAGAAGTTTGCCAGACAATTCAATTGTCCTGTTTTAGAAATCCAAAGTGTCTTCACCGTCTGTGATTTATGTGTACCGTTAATTAGCAGCAATATGGCGTTATGCGTTATGGTGCGTTTGAAACTGTGACAGGTTTGTGGTGTCAACAGACAGACAGAGAGAGGGAGAACAGCGCGATGATCGTCGATGTAATCCGTTACCTCAAGTATAATTTATATGCTGGACCATTCAGTGGCTGAATCTACTACCGTCTGCAGGTGTTCGTTATATTGAGAACTATTCAATGTCGCATGGAACGGCCTGCTCTGAATACAAATATGCGGGCTTGAACACTCACCGCCATTGAACGTCGTGGTTTAAAATCCATCTAAACTTATCTGGGTGCCGCGTGTTTGTCTTCAGCTTGTGGTGGTTGGTGTGCAGTGAACTGGTACTTTGACACCAACGACATGATAAATTATGATCCCTTTTTAGGCACGTTCGCAAAATTTCGAAAAGCGATTATTAGGTTCGTCATGTGTGTTTGTCTGTCAGTCCGTCTGTCCGCATGGAGCAACTCGGCTCTCATTGGACGGATTTTCATGAAATTTGATATTTGGGGATTTTTTTGAAAATCTATCGAGAAAATTCAAATATCTTTAAAATCTGACAAGAATAACGGGCACATTTCAGGCAGAATATTGTAACCGATATTCACACGACATTTTGCATCGGAAACAGTGCTTGTGAATGTGGGAGATATTACTCATGTAAAACCAACGTCCAGAAGTTGTGTGTTACATAGAACGGCAGAGTTCGTTATGTTCTGCAATGCAAAATGTTCATCTTGATTCATATTTAACAAAATAAGAAAACATTATTCTGCATTATGATACATTATGTGTTATACCATTCTGTGTTAGGTACAGCGTCGTTAGCTCTCTGAAAATAGAATTGTACCTGCAGCAAATGCAGGTAAAAGCAAAGATCACAATTTTAAGGCTGAAGCAGGATCTACGCCTTTCCACTTCTGTTTCAACTCAGAGGTACTGGTCGGCAGTTTTAGAAAAGGAACTTAAAGTAGCGGGAGGTCACTCCATCGAATAGAAACGGTCAATATTGAAGGAAATTCGTGGGTCTTTTCACCTCAGTCGTTGCTTTTTCTCTGCCATCCCTTTCCCAGGGCACAGACCCTAACTCTACAAACGCAGAAGACAGTTTCAAATTGTCTGACTCCCTGGGGTCACTGCAGTTGCTGCCTAACTCGCATTCCGTGTCGCCGCAACCTACAGCCTACGTGCATTTCCTATTTTGCACCTCGGGGTATTTCCGAGTGAGTGAAAAGCGGTGGATGAAACTATATATTTTATTTTTAGGCTCGTTCGCCAAATTCCGAACAACGACTATGAGCTTCATCATGTCTCTCTGTCCATCCGCAGGGAAGGATCCTCATGAAATTGTATATTTGAATATTTTTGAAAAACACATCCAGAAGATTCAAGTACCATTCAAATCTGACAAGAATAACGGGTACCTTACATGAAGACCGACGTACATTTGTGATAATATCGCGCCGTATTCTTCGTATAATGGGAAATGTTTCAGACAGAAGTTGTAGGGAAAATCAAAACACACATTATATATATATATATATTATATATATACATCTATATAGTCAATAGCGTTTTTCTGAAAAGCGTGCCATTTATGAGATAGTGTGGAAAAATATGGTAGACCCAGACAGACCAAAGATGACAATATAATACGGCGCATGTGCTTTTGATCCTGAATAACTAAGGCTACATACACACTCAAAATATTTAATACTCATTGCTTTTGCACGGCAACAATGGTTACGCGAACGCTCCTAAATGTTACGGTTATACTTTATACGTACTTAACCTGTCTTGTTTAAACAAAGTAACGATCTAATCTGCGCTGTTCTGAAGTATAACGCAGCGTCGAGTGGTAATCCTTTACGGACGTTTCGGGACAAAGTATTTTCGGTCCCAACTTCAAGGCTCAAGAAGTCCAAGAAGAGTCCAGTCCTATTCTTCTTGGATTTCTTGACCCTTGAAGATGGGGCCGATACTTTGTCCCGAAACGTCCGTAAAGGATTACCATTCGACGCTGCGTTATACCCCAGAAGAGCGCAGATCTCATAAGCATCGCGGCGGAAGCGTGAAATCACGGAAAGTGACGATCTCAAACATAAGAAATAAAGTCAAATAGCAGGGCCTAAACGCTGTTAACAAGTCGCAAGTGTGTTTCTGTAATCACTGGAATATCAAATTAACAAAACATATATTTAATATGTACCATGTCCGCACACTGTATTATACGAAATAATAACACCAACTAATGCACAAAAAATATATAATTTTATTCTTAAAAGTCTCCTACATATTTCGACCCTGCTGGGCCATCTTCAGGGAGAATAGTCTGGATACATTATGGTTGTGTTTATACAGTCAACTGTGAATGTGCCCTAGGTTTCATCCTCCGTTTGAGAGGTATCGTGTTCTGTCCGCGGTCTGGGAGAACACGACGCCTCTCGAAGGGAGGATGAAACTATATAAACGCAACCATAGTGTATCTATTATTCTCCCTGAAGATGGCCCAGCAGGGCCGAAACATGTGGGAGACGTTTAAGAATAAAATTATATATATTTTTGGTGCATTAATTGGTGTTATTATTTCGTAACAAAACATATATTTATGTGTTTCTTTGCAGAGTGCGTTCTTTAATAATTTAAGCCTCACTGACATTAATTTGAAAACGTTCAGCGAATATGTGTCAGTGTCTGAAGTTTCTACAAGCGAATACAAAGCCTGCCATCAGCTACGATCCTGAAACAATGTCATGTACGTGCTGTCCTCTAATCTATCCCCCAGTTTTAGGCCAAATTTTAAAGTTATATTATTTGTTTCCCTGTCTTCGAAATGTGCGGTACTGAATAAATTTCCCTGCAGTACCTTTTCTCCCTTGGCTGAATATGATTACTGCCTGACACGCCGTTTCGCCATATAAAGCCACCATTTCTCCCATGCAACTTGCCCTTATTTTACTATCCTGAAGATGGGGGCAACAACCTCATCCGAAGCGTTGGTAACGAATTACTAATCAACACATCCTCACATTCCAGACGAATGTAGTCTTTATCAAAGCCGTGAAACCCTCACGTCACACATCAAAATTGGATGCACCATGGAGACAGAATAACAACAGAATTTCGATTATTGCGCGTTTATGTACAAGTATATTTGCGACAGTAGAAGAAATTAATATTTTGTAAGTGTGCAACTCCCCCCCCCCCCCCCCGTGTTAAGTGGGTCCCTGTCATCACGGCATGGCGCGTCCTCGGGTTGCGGATGGAGGAACGGCCTCCAGTTATGGAGGGTAGCTGCGAATACACTGAATAAGCAGTCACGGGCAGCCGACAAGGGGGTGGTCCTCCAGATTGGGGTTTGGGCGAGGTGCTAACAACTCCTGACCGTAAAAGAGTATGATGTTACAAAACATATGGTCAAACTCTTGTGAATGCGGTAATGAACCTCCCGGTTCCATAAAATGCGGGGAATTTCTTGACTATCTGAGAAACTGTTAGCTTCTCAAGAAGGCCTCTGCTCCATGGAGTTCGTGCAAACTTTTTACAAAATTCTGATAAGACCAGTAGTCACGTGTGGATGCGACACCTGGGTGCTGAAAAACATACGCGAACAAAAGTTGAGGGTGCTTGAAGGAAACGTATTGAGGAAGACACAGGACCAATGAAAAATCAAGATGGGAGTTAGTGAATGAGAACTAACGAGGAAACAGATTTGTTAATCAAACATGCAGATATACAAGTTGGGTAGTTATGGATAGATATATAAAAGCATGGAAACTAAGATGTATTGGGCATATTGTAAGAATGGATAAAGAAAGGACGGTGAAACGAGTAACAGACTGGAGGCCAATTGCAGTAATAAGGTTTGGCAGACCGAGGTTAAGATCGGGGGAAGATATCAGAGCAGATATGGGAAAAATGAAGATTCAGAATTGGAGTAAAATGGCTATGGATAGAGAAGGATGGTAGAGAATTACTGAGCAGGGCAAAAATCAGAGATTTGTAGCGCCAGGAAAGAAGAAATATGCAACTTGCTGTTTTTCCTCTCTTTTGGGCAGTAGATATTTCATTTCGAACATCAATATATTCACAATTTTCTAGTTCTTGTGCGGCCTTTACTATTGTGCCCGGCTGAATGGCGAAGAAGCTGACAGCTTGTCAGAAATCAGGGCAACGAATTTCTCCGGAACGTTGGTAAACACCTAAAGAACTCCATAGATCGACGGCAGCCTTCGGAGGATATTCATCTTAGCACTTGGTCTCTGCACCTCTCAAAAATGGAGAATACGCAGTCGCGTTACAAACTTCGGATTCCTGGAAGATATATTCAGAATAAATTAAATTGTGTATTTCATTATAGTTCATGATATTTAATTTGGAACCTTTCTTGTTGATGAGTACGGTGCCCCATCGATTTCAGAGCCACACAATACCGTCGTTAGTCTCGTACTATTGTCCTCGGCTTGTCTTAATGCTTCGTGTATATTATATTGTCAGCACGAAACGTTCAGAAAAATTTATAAAAGGAATTCGTTCTCTCAACAGCGCGCTGCTTCATTCACTTTTATTACATGGCAACATTGTTTCAGTGACCCTTTGTGCACGTAAATTGAGTGGGGCTTCATACATCCACACTTGCTACAGTGCCGGTATTATTTGCAGATGCGATTTGCAGTTATGGTCACGTTATTAATCGAAAAACCTTCCTGTCTTTAATCTGTTGTGTTTGTATACTGAGGTTATGTTGTGGTGTTACGTTATACCACCGGGAATACAGCATAATTATAAAACAAACGAATTTTCAGGCATGGTGTGTCTGTGCGTGCGTACGTGTGCACAAAAGGCTATTTTGATATTAAACATTATTTTTTATGTGTTATATCAATGCCTTTCAAATCGCAAGAAAGGGGACTTAAAATCACGTAGACCTTCTTTTCCTTAAATGTTTATTTCAAAGACGATATTGGCAGTATCTACAATATACAAAGAAAAACCACATAATTGTTCCTATAACCAGTTTAGCTAATTAAGAGTGGGTGAAACAAAAGTTAAAGTCAAAGCTAGGGAAATATAAATAACATTAGTGAAAACAGACTAAAAACTCTATGCCTGATGGTGAGCTGGTTACAGCAGGATGTGTGTCTGTCGTCTATGTTTGTAAGTTTTGTGTAAATTGTCAGGCCGTTTCGAGTGTAATTTCCGATTTATTGGACCTGGGGGTTAGGATGGGATGGACAGTTAGCAAAAAATTTGGCCTTCTTTTGTCTCATAGATATTGCCAGGTGGTTGTGTTATGTTGTATTATGTGCTCGATGCTCAACTGTTTCTTCAGCCTCAGCTCAATCGTTTCTTGCAAATTGCAGAATACAATTTACAAACTATAATTTCTATTCTGATTTTGATTATATACTGCACTTTCTTACTAAAAACTCTTTTTAATTGTCATATTTTGTTTGTCACTTTCGTTGTTTATTACTCGTTTATTAGGCAGGAATTGACTTAGGATACATGTGTGCGATGTGTGTAATGCTTACAGGAGTAAAGTGTGTACGTACACGGGTTTGACTCTACAAATAGTAACATTAGCATAGCTCATACTTTATACAGGCTTTCCAACACACACACACACACACACACACACACACAAATGTAATGTGTTCCATGTCCGTGCACTATATTATACAAAAACACTGATCACCAACAAATGCACTAAGAGAGTTTTATCATCAATTGTAACACATTCCTACATGTTTCGACCCTGCTGTGTCATCTTCAGGGAGAACTTTTCTTTACCGTTACACTAGGGTTGCACTTTACAGTTGAGTGAGAATGTGCTGTTGACTGTGTACTTTGTACTGGAGGCGTGAACTCTCTGCGGTCCGGGCCGGGAGAGTTCACGCCTCCAAAAACAACGCAGTGCACAGTCAACAGCGCATTCTCACTCAACTGTACATTGCAACCCTAGTGTAACGGTAACGAAAAGTTCAACCTGAAGATGACCCAGCAGGGTCGAAACATGTAGGAGTGTGTTACAATTCATGATAAAGCTCTCTTTGTGCATTTGTTGGTGATTAGTGTTTTTGTACACACACAGATATTTATCTTTAAATAAAAATATGATTTGGAATGTTGCGAAATACTGAACAGTTCTTAGTTTTCGGTGACATAAATTTTGGATGCAACGAGTTGAACAGGATTGTTCAGTATCTAAAATGTTCGAGGCAGATATTATAATTTTCTCTTGTAAGACTTTCGAAGACTATAGTACTGTAAGAGTATCAGCAGAGTGAAGTTTCTTACATTGTGAATCCTGTAAACTCTGGCATCAGTAGTGTATATGGATGTACATAAAATTGCTGCCACAAATCTGCTGTCGTGTACAGCGATCTGTTTTTTAACCTTTTAAAGCCTAGCGGTAACTTTACGTACCACCAGGTTTAACATTAAAAAATTCTACGTGGTGCCCACATTGCGTTTATGCGTTTTGTACGGATCTCAGAACAAACAGCAACTTTTGCCTTGCAAAACATTAAGAGACTGGTTTTTATAACCGAAGTGGAGCGTGTTTACAGCGCGGTACGCACTGAGTCCTTATATAAAACAGATACGCTTCGTCTTTAAAGGGTTAATACTACTTTCGATAAGGTATGGGATAGGATGGCGGATATTTACATTTATTTTCCCCAATCTTTTATGAAAGACGCATGTAGAAACTAACAGTCGCAGAGCGTGTCGTGCATATAGCAATTTCACACAAAATTCTTTACATAGCATGTACTGACTTTTAGTAAACATTTTTCGTGAGCCACAGAAAAGTCGGTCCGCCGATCTGCAGTTGGACCATCCGCTGTCAGAAGGTTAAACAAGTTAAGAAACAATCACCAAGGAGACAGGCGGCGGTGTAACATTACACACATTTTGAAGCGTTTTACCACGAGAGTCACGTAGGTTAAAAGGACATTGCGTTTGTTGGTTCCTGGTATTTGTGTTTGAATGAATATTGAAAGTTCGTATCATGTGCCCGGATGAAACTTTTGATCAGTTTTCTGTTACACTGAAACAACCTTCCCACTCAATACAACACCATTTCCATATTGAGCGATCGGAATATTGCGCAGAATCCATCTCAACTTCCACTCGTGGGATGTAAAGGTAAGACACTGTCCTATAAATATGCATAGGTCGTTTTCCAATAAATCTGTAGACATTGTGTAACCGCAGCACTAGACAGAGAATTCAGTTTGAGGTGAGGATGTTTAGAGAAGCGGCTTGCGCCTGTGTCGGACCCATATATGGAAATGGGCACCTGGTTTCAAACACGTGCCGTCTTTTTCGGAAGCGTAGGTGTTCGACTTAGAGGCTTAGGGCAGCTTCAGATCAGTTATAAACGTGGTGACGAAAAAATCATTCACAGGGGATCAAAATGTGTACCATCCGGCTCGTATTTGCTTACTTTTGTGACCCTTGTTACGGCTCCAGTTAATTGAGAGTATCAATTCAAGTTTTATCAGCACCTATACTAACGCGTGTGCCTACTGAAACTGTAAATTTGCATTAACTTAGTTACCGCAGTGCGTTTCAGCTTCGCACTTTCCCCAGTTTTTCTTCTCTTCCCTAGAATGAAGGATGGAAAATGAACTCAAAATGGGGAGTTTTTATCTCTTTATTCATTTTTTCGCATGTTTTATCTGGTAAGTCGTTTAATGGCTTGCTTCATCCGTGTAACAAGACTTCATAAGACGCAAATTTAAATATCATTTCCGTGTCTTGCGACAGAGTGTATGTTTAACCCTTTAAAGACGAAGCGTATCTGTTTTATATAAGGACTCAGTGCGTACCGCGCTGTAAACACTCTCCACTTCGGTTATAAAAACCAGTCTCTTAATGTTTTATAAGGCAAAAGTTGCTGTTTGTTCTGAGATCCGTACAAAACACATAAACGCAATGTGGGCACCACGTAGAATTTTTTAATGTTAAACCTGGTCGTACGTAAATTTACCGCTAGGCTTTAACAGTTTAAAGAAATACATAAAAGTACGAACTCCGTTGTTGGTTACATTGTAAATGGCATACGTGAGTATATAACAAATTACATAGTCACGTATACCGATCCCAGTGGCCGCGCAGTCTAAGGTGTGGGTCTGCAGTCTTTCGCTTTCTAGGATTGTGAGTTCGAATCCCAGGGAGGGCATGGATGTCTGTCTCTTGTGAGTGTTGTGTTGTCAGGTAGAGGTCTCTGCGTCGGGCTGATCACTCGTCCAGAGGAGTCCTACTGATTGTGATCGTGAAGCCTCGACAGTGAGGAGATTGTGGCTCACTAGGCGCTGCTGCGCCATGGGAAGAAAAATTAATAATATAACGCAAAACTTTGTTGTGATTGGTGGCCTCCATCCCTTTACTCTGTGTATCTTTACGGCAAGGGGGCGTCTCCTCTAAAGCTGTAGGACCTAGTTATGACTGTACGTGCGATTAATTCTGGTAACATGTTTAAGGGGACACGCGGTGACGCACTTGGTTGAGGCACTGCATCACAAACCGGAAGGCCGCGGGTTCGATTCCCGATGGTGCCATTGGGATTTTTCATTGACACTATCCTGCCGGTCACACTATGGCCCTGGGGTCGACTCAGCCTCTAACAGAAATGACTACCAGGAGTATTTCCTGGGGGGTAAAGGCGGGCGGTGCTTCATGTGCCGATTGTCTAGAAATCTGGGAGCCTCAACCTCCTGGAACCCTAAGGGCCTGTGCAGACCTGTAATGGGATTGTTTTGCCTTTTTTAACAATGTTTAATTGCGATGTATAGATAAAAAGCTAATGAAGAATTAACAGACACGCTGAAGACTTGAAAACTCTTTAGACTCTAAACACCAGCACGTAAATATTTGTTAACCTACTTGACCCTGAAGAAGGAGGCACTGCACTCCTTCGAAACCTTGGAGACTCCCCACAGAACAACAGAGCGCACATCCCAGAAGACTAGAATTTTCATCTTCAGCCTTGCTATATATCACTTGCATAGCAGCATTGAGAAATTTTGTTTGGGTGGATAGATGAACAGACGGATAGAAGAAAAACAGACAGACAGATGGGTGGGTAAAGAGAAGCATAACGCATTGCACAAGGCAGTGATGGATGAGTACCATGCATTGATGGATTCGCAGGAAGACGGGGGAAACGGAAGTTGTGGTAAAAACGTGCACGACACGTCACTGTAAAACTCATATGGAGTTTTTTGCCACTCGGCAACGGCTTATCTGGAGTACGCTTTAATCAGTATTGCAAAACTGCTCCATAAAGCTGACAGTTGCATATCCTGGAAGTGAACGCATGCCTTCATAGAATGTATCCGTGTTCTAACCGCCTGTGCTGTGTCAGTCAGACGATAAGTGAGTTGTAAATTCTACAATATATGGCTTATGTAATCACCTAAATGGGGCGGCGTGCCGTTTCGGTGCGCGCTAATTAAGCAGCCAGTGCATTAACGTCTGTGTGCGTCACCGTTGTGTTCTAATGACTTCGTTGAAATTGAAAAGGAGCTCATTTATTTGTATTCATCCCCTTTGTTTCAGCTTGTATTTGTCTCTCTCCTCCTTTCTAATTTGAAAGCACAGAAAATAAAAATAAAAATGCTTGGAAAGTGTATATCTCGTTATAATAGAAATTGCTTTCAAAGTTACAACCCCCATTTCTAACTTTACGAGTTGACCCGTTTCCATTTGGTCATTTGCAGGCATCTCAGAACAGGGCTCTGTAGTTAGTTGGAAATGAACAGCTAATTTTCATTGGCGATTTGTAGCCGTGTCTTTGAAACGTCATATAAATGAACTTCAGTGTAATTGTGTCGGTTTAACAAATCAGCACCGAAGGACAGTTTCGTATGTTTAACCCAATTAGTCCCTTAACAGTAGGGTAATCGTTTCTGACCGCATCATTATGTCCGCTCTGCACGTATTGAAGACTTTATAGGGGTGTAACATTCTATAACGTCATGTCCGTCGTCAGACACTTGACGTGACATTCCCAGCGTTCAGCCTTTTTTGCCCCACTCCATACCGTAATGCCTTAGCGTTCTTAGAAGTTTCTAACAAACTTGCGATCTTACGCCGAGCGTGATGCCACACTGTTTTATATAATCTGGTTACACAAGTTTTTGTGACGAAACGTAATCCATCACAGAACGTCTGTACGCATGACGGCTTGTTTATTGTGGCGTATGAGCGTGCAGAAGCTCCGTTCATTCTAATATGGCTGTAGCTGGACGTGTCATGTCAACACACTTCAGTGGAGAGGTACCTTCATGCGAGACGCCCCCCCCCCTTCCACACTGTGCACTGGATATGACCGCAGATGTTTCCCACGTTCTGCCTGGAGTAATTCCATGGCACAGGATGTTCCTTGTAACAATGATAGTTGCTAAGCTTGTCAAAAAATCTACGCTTTTGTAAAAAAGCGAAGCTTGGGTAGCCCACAAATGTCCCGCCATTTCAGCGTATCTTGAGCCAGTCTAATTCGTTAGCATCTTCATTTCTTCATTTACCAGCTATTTTAAACCTTCAATAACACTGGTTTTTAAATTCCAGGTTCTTGTCGAAAAGGAGAGTATTAAATTTAGAGTAACCTTAGATATATTTAGAAAAGCACGGTGCATCTAGGAGGGCGTCATATGAAAATTACACGTCCGTACAGTGTACCGAGGCCGGTATTAAAAGGTTACTGCTTTTCTCCGACCTGTCTGCTTTTCCCGTGGCCATACCTGCGATGAGTGTTTTCAACACAAAAATGCGCCTTTGTTGGGGGCGCCCCCCCCCCACTGCTTGTTGCACATGTTGCATCTCTCATTCTTCTGCTCTTACCCGCGGGCCGTGGGCGGTTAGTCTCTGGCTTCACACCACCGAGGCCCGGTTTGAATGCCATACCAGTGTATGTGAGATTTGTGGTGGACACAGTGGCACCGGGACAGGTTTTTTTCTGAGTGCTTCGGTTTTTCTGTCACCATCATTCCAACAGGGCTTCACGCTCACCCATGCATTTATCAAGAACGTCGTGTAAGCTCAGTAACAAATTGCGTCGTTAAATAACACACTTAATAACTATGTACATCACTCAAAAATATGAGACGATGAATAAAAATTCATTAGGCGGTTTATTTTTACATTTTTGTGTTGGTTCGTTTGTCTTACGTTCAGTCTCATTATATTGTTCTCGTGTATTTTGAAACGAGTGTTATATATTCCTACAGTTTCTAATCACTATTAGATTCTGCGGTGCCGCAGTTGGTTGAGGCACTGCGCTGCAAACCGGCAGGTCGCGGGTTCGATTCCCGATGGTGTCAATGGATTTTTTCATTGGTATAATCCTGTCGGTCGCACTATGGCCCTGGGGTCGACTCAGCCTCTAACAGAAATGACTACCAGGAATATTTCCTGGGGGGTAAAGGCGGCCGGTGCGTAGGGCTGACAACCTTACCACCTTCATGTGCCGATTATCTGGAAATCTAGGAGCCTCAACCTCCTGGAACCCTCAGCGTCTGTCCAGGCCTCTAATGGGACTTCTTTACCTTTACCTATTAGATTCTCATACTATTCAAATAGTAATAAAAGTGTAATTTTATGCAGTTATGGAAGCGTGTCTAATGATGATTTTGTTGGACAAATTTTCATATTTGCATAAAATTACACGTAAATTGTAGTTCGGTGTATTTTCTAGCGGTCTAAAGAAGATGCTCGAAGATGAACGAGTCAGAATTAAATAGACTGGAGAATACTATAAACATCACTACAGATAGTAGGGTCTTGGGTTTGAAAAACCTGACATGGCGTTAATTCTTTATATGTCCACTTTCCGTTGGGTTTGCGCTGTCCTAGAGAACTGAATGTACGGGTTGTTTCAAAAGTCGCTTTACAACTTCAAAAGTGTATATAAATTTATATAGAGGACGTACACAATATTTTGAAATGTAAGCAGGTAGACAAACACATAAAGTTTTACCTCGGACAGTTATGGTTCGATATGACTTCCATTTGTGATGCAGCAGACGTCCCACCTGTATTCAGTTTCTTCCCACACGCGATGTAGCATCTCTGGCGTCACATCTGCAACTGCTCTGAGACATTTGCAGGTAGGGGTGGCATGTATACTCGGTCTTTGAAAAAACCCCACAAGAAAAAATCCAGTGGAGTAAGATCGAGGGGACGAGGTGGCCATGGTATGGGCGCCGCTCGACCAATCCACCGACCTGGGAAACGGGTGTTGAGGCACTTGCGGACGTCTCTATGGTAATGAGGGAGTGCGCCGTCTTGCTGGAAGTGCATGCGTCCTTCGTGGTCATCTTCGCCAAATTGTGGAAGGAGGAACTGTTCGAGCATGTCCAGTTGTAAAGCTACTTTTGAAACACCCTGTATAATGTCTTAGATCGTCAAAGGTTCAGGAGGTTTCGGCGCATGTTGTTGCGTATTGTGTGGTGGTAATCCGAAAATAAAAGGACTATAATTCCAGAGATACTAGCTTATGAACTATGTTTAATAGAATCTTTGTTAAAATGTGAGTAGACGCTCAGCTGCTGAAGAAATTCTCTGCCCTTTTATAAGATCTGGAAGTGTGTAACCGTACAAGAACAAAGACCCTACTGATCCCTACTTCTAACTCGCTGATATCTCCTTAAACATTTGTTAGTACATATAAAGGTTTTTTCTTTCTGAGAAAATGTAATTAACCTTTTAAAGCCTAGCGGTAACTTTACGTACCATCAGGATTAACATTCAAAAATTCTACGTGGTGCCCACATTGCGTTTATGTGTTTTGTACGGATCTCAGAACAAACAGCAACTTTTGCCTTATAAAACATTAAGAGACTGGTTTTTATAACCGAAGTGGAGAGTGTTTACAGCGCGGTACGCACTGAGTCCTTATATAAAACAGATATGCTTCGTCTTTAAAGGGTTAAAGAATTTCTTGATAATGGTGTTCCCACAGTTTATCCCAGAATCGAAGTTGGTTTATGAAACTGTAACAAAGGAAACGTTTTAATTACTGTTTCTTCTCTCTCCACTTCATCCCCTGCTTACGCCGCAAATGATGACCTAGATTCTGTACTGATTGCGTTCCACACATTTCAAGAGTGGCTGTTGAAGGAACTTTAGTTATGCTGTCTGAAGCTCACAAGGAATGATGAGCAACGGAAACAGAACCTACTCCATAGCACGCGATTTTGCTTGGAAGTTACATAGTTACTCCCCCGGTCAATAAATTCCACGTTCTTTTGGATGCCAAACGTCCAACGTAGTCCTTACAAAATTATTGTATTGGAACGGATACGATGCCACTTGAAAGCAGGCCATATCTTCACGTTATGTTTCTGTAACGCCCACTTTAATATCATCCTTCAGCATTTGTTTGTATCTGCCAAACTGTCCCTTCCAGTAAGATTTTCATATTACAGTTTCTAAGCATTTGTAACTGTATGCATGCTGTATGATCGCCCCGACTCATCGTTTCTAATTTAAACACCATAATAACGTTAGGTGAATGTTGAAAATTCTGACAACTTTCATTCTGGCAACGTCTTCAGGCAGGTCTTGTGTGCCAATTCGTAGCATACGATTTACCCTAAGGGTCTGAGTTGTCATTCCGACGCCCAAGTTCAAGGCTGGAAGTAGGGCTGTGGAATCGGTACATAAAACCTCCGACCCCGACTCCTCAATTTTTAAATCTCCGACTCCGACTCCTTCATAAAAGCTCAATATGTATTATGTGATAACGGTAAACCTACTAAAGTGAAAAAAGGTATCATAAGACATTTCATCACCACCACGTGAATCATCAGGCTACTTTTTAGACTTATAACCTACATTTAAGTATAAGTATAATGGTTATTGTAGCTAGTATCTATTTAAGATTTTGTATCGATGTCGCAGTCGGAGTCGGTACATTTTTACCAACTCCGACTTCACCCAAAATTCCTTCCGACTCCGACTCCACAGCCCTGGCTGGAAAGACCCTTCCTCTCTGTCATTTGGCATTGCCTGTCAGCACATTGGCAGCTTCATTCTGATATAGAGGCCTACCCCCCCCCCCCCCACGTCCTAATATGACGTCACTGCCTGGCGAAAGGCACCAGCTTACCATACAGGGACATTATATTATTCGACCAGTACCTTTTGTCGCTTCCTGCCGTCTCGGTTAACGTGTGGACCCCGGTTCACAGCAAACTGGAATAGCGACAGAACCTGACCATCGATGTTGGCCAGATAAATTAATGACTATATACACAAAACGTTTTAGGCTCGTACAGTGACCGCAGCAGAATGTTTTGGAGTCGTACATGGGGATGTGATAGTCGCTGGGTGCGAATGACTGTTATTCGTAGCTGAAGGGTAAAGATTTTTGGCCATACATGATTTTGAGGAGACTCGGAGCACGGTCATTCTGAAATACCTGAATTTTACCACGAATAATGTAAGTGCTCATTCCAGGTTTACCTTCTGACTTTGTTAGCTCTACCACGGTGCTAAATTCACCCTCTATAAATTTGTTAGCTCTACCACGGTGCTAAACTTACCCCAGTATAAACTCCATGAAAATAAGGATGGCATAACCTACTCACCAGCAGCTGCTGGGAAACGTACAAGATCCAGCTAACTTTAAATTAGCCCCGTACAACTTTTAATTACGGGTAGGCTACATATTACACATGCTCACCGAAGACGTTAAAGAATTTAACCCGTCCCTTCATTAACCTTTTACTGTTGTTAGCGGAAACACTTTTCACATCGAAACAGAAGTTCTGTGGCAGCAGCTCTAACTTAGTCATTAGCGCGCAAGAGTATGAGGGCCTACTGAAATTTGTGCTTATACACAATTCTGCCAACTGCGTTCTTTATGAATTTGCATGCCTCATTAAACTTTGCGCCATTTCTGTACTATAAATGTACATATCACTGCAAATACAGACCCACAGCAGCGAGCTAATACATTATATATGCTAAATGTAGGCGTATATAAACGCTTTCCACGGAATTTAACACTGTCCATACTGTATGCGTGTGTGCGTATGTTACGATAATGTTTGTTATTACCAACCCGTACACGATGTTACTTCAGAATATGCAGTCGCTTTGCACAAACCCCGGAACATAACGCAACATACTGCGTCAACGTGTGGTGGTTCAAATAATAATTCTAATGGACATTTTAACAACTGGGTCTGTGTGTTTTAAGTGTTAAAAGTGTTCGGACCGGAAGATGGTGTACTGGTGCACCGAAACGTGTAGGAGTCTGCGTAAAGTGATTGCATATTGTGTTCTAACATTCTGTAGGATTTGGTGACAATTGTAGAGTCGAACTCGGTTATAACGTCATGAAAGGGACTGAATTTTTGTGTCGTTATAAGTGAGTGTCTGTATAACCGAGGAGTGTAATGTTATGGTTAACAGGGACGAATTAATTGGTACCACAGAATATCTGACGCTATAAGCGAGGTGTCGTATAAACTGATGTCGTTATAACCGGGTTCCACTATATATTATTGTAGTGCTGTCTAGCGGCTTTACGTAGGCAGTCATATTGACAGCGGTGTTAAATAAACCGTAAATAAACAAGTCTCACTGCACAGAACAAGGAAGGACGACGGGGAGTCAAGTTTTCTGGGGTGTTCCGCTTTGCCGACTGGTCAATAGTAGTACCTTCATCTTAGGACCGCTTGACCCTGAAGATGACGCCACTACAGTCTTTCGAAACACCCGTAACTGTTTACCAACCAACACGGCGTAAAGTCCTAAAAGACTTGAATCTTCATCAGCCGCGCTGTGAGAACCTCAACTGTCGCTAAGTTGTAAACTTTCGGGTCAGGGGCAAGAGATTATGTCCTCCGAAACGTCCAAACCAGCACTGCGGCCCACGCAGTTTCCTGTGGGTACCGGTGTTCTTATCTGGGGGCAGAGCTGCCGGGGCGTGACGTTGACCATTCTCCTCCATCGGGAGCCGAGGATACGAATGAGTGGCGCTGTACCTTTACTCTACCAATACGCATGACTTCATGGTGTGGACTGGGACAATTTAACCCCTTTATAAACTTTCGGTTTCCATAAAATCAGTGACATTTTCGACCATATCAGTACCGATGATCCTTTCGACAGGGTGGGTTCGTTTTTATTTCATTAACCCTTTAAAGACGAAGCGTATCTGTTTTATATAAGGACTCAGTGCGTACCGCGCTGTAAACACTCTCTCTCTTCGGTTATAAAAACCAGTCTCTTAATATTTTATAAGGCAAAAGTTGCTGTTTGTTCTGAGATCCCTACAAAACACATAAACGCAATGTGGGCACCACGTAGAATTTTTTAATGTTAAACCTGGTGGTACGTAAAGTTACCGCTGGACTTTAAAATGTTAAGAGCAAAGTAGCGGCGAGTTCTGAGTGCATCTGAAATGGTGAAGAACAGAAAGAGCAATTTGTGGACGTGAGTTTTAAAATAAGCTATAAAATTAAGGAAATGTTTAAAGGCTGTCGCAACATAACATCACAAAAAATAATTAAATTGAAGAGAGGTAATAAAAACTAATCAGTTTTACATAATGATTTATCAGTCAAGCGAAAATAAATAGAACATACTTGCGCAAAGAACAAACGAAAAGTAATTAACACATTTTACATTTCTCCATTCTCTGTCACGAGCATTTAGCGTAAATAACAAAAAGGAGACCGGACTTCCAGCTGGATTCAAACTGTGTTCACGTGGCATCAAAGGATATTACTGCAACTCTTGTTAAAGCCTAAGCCACAAACAGGCCATAAACTACTTGACAACTGCATGACATAGCAACAGACGCAACTTTGTTAAATTGTATTTTCGCAGAGTGAAATAGTGCAGACTCATAAGGTAGTAACTACGTCCGTTAAATACGTAATGGGATTTCCACAGAAGAGTTACTTAAGGCCCTTTGTGATATCGCCGGTGGCACTGGACATGTCTCCCACTCTCTGCCTCCCTTTGTGTGCTGTAACTCGGTTTCAGAAATTGAGGGCCCTACTGGGAAAGCCGTGCTAGAGTTGAGCTCGTGTAGAAACTTGCTTTATTGTTCAGATGTACAATAAAATGGTAGTGTTGCTCAGATGAGGGCGTTAGTTGTCTCTCGTAGGACATCTCTATCCTAACGAGGTCTAATCATTTACCGCAGCATGGAACTGACATCGCTGCACGTTATATCGGCTGCACCATCACAGTACTCTGTTAACACTCACACAGCAGGCCACGCAGTGTGTCCAAATGCTACGCTTTGTAGCATGTAAGGTAGATGAAGATGTTACTTTAAGCAAACCAGTAGACTTCTTGCACATTCATAATTCTGCCCCCTTCAAACATCAGAATTTTAGTGTTGATGTTAGATGTACGTACGGATTTTAGGGTGCACATACTTTTACATTGGTAAGATGCATACGCATGTGCTAAGAACAAAGACAGTATATTAACCTTTTAAAGCCTAGCGGTAACTTTACATACGACCAGGTTTAACATTAAAAAATTCTACGTGGTGCCCACATTGCGTTTATGTGTTTTGTACGGATCTCAGAACAAACAGCAACTTTTGCCTTATAAAACATTAAGAGATTGGTTTTTGTAACCGAAGTGGAGAGTGTTTACAGCGCGGTACGCACCGAGTCCTTATATAAAACAGATACGCTTCGTCTTTAAAGGGTTAAATACAGAACATTTTTAGGCGCTTTCACGGAATTTCGAAAAGTGTTCGTTTCGTCATCCGGGCCGTGTTGAGTAAATTACGGGTCTACTTTTTTGCCAGCGGCGCAGCAGCCCCAAGTGGTCTAGGGCCTTCTCATTACCGAGGTGTCACGATCATACCCAGACACACCACATTTGGTACGAATCCTCTGGACGAGTGATCAGCCCGTCGCAGAGACCTCTACCTGACAACACAAACACTCACAAGAGACATACGTCCATGACCCCGGCGGGATTCGAACCCAAATCACAGCAATCGAACGACGACAGCCCACGCCATAGACCGCGCGGCCACTGGGAGTGAACTGGATGTGCCTGCGTGAGTTTTTTTCTGAATCCTGTGTTCTACGTGATGAATATAAGGATCTCCAAATAGGAAGAGATAGGAATGCCGTGTGCTGTGTGGTCAGAAGTCGCTAGCGTCTCCGTTCTAGGTAACGAGACACTGCGGAAAAGGAAGTAGAAACAGCCACTGCATCGCGCAGCCGGCTGCAAAACGAGCTGGAAATATGAGAGGTACGTCGTCTGGTGTCAACCGGACTGTGGCTGTGCTCCGCCGTCGCTCCGACTTCATAGCACTAACACAGCGTTAACCGATCCGATATCCACCGGAGATTAACTTTAAACTTAAAGCTGAGGTATAACTGTTTTTTTTGTTTTGTTTTGCTTTTTTCTTTTAAGGTAACGTCAGATTTTGTAAAACTTTGTACTCTTGCTGCACAGACTAGGATAGACATGACTCGTGTAGACGCGACACACGTCTGTTCTTCATACGCTGGCGCTTCAACAACACTGTTTCATCGGCAGCTGATGTGGTTTAAAAACAGTTTTTCTTTTTCATCGGCAGATAATATCAAATAATATTTAACACCGAACGCCATGGAATAATAATAACTAATGTTACTTCTTAAGAAGAACAGCAAATTAAACTTGCTTACACAGTTTTATGAAAACTCTGTCGTCCACAGCAGAGCAGTCATATGCAGAAGGACGAACGGATAGGCGCACGGTGTGACCTGTGCCTTTGGCAATGTGAAGAATTTTTTATTGTCTGAGAAACGGACTAGAAAGAAATGGCAGCAGGGAAGTTACTTGGAAACGTCGTTAAAATTTAAACTCTGAGAGTTTACACTTTGCTCCAAGGTGCTCTTGGTGCTCTGATTGCCGTGTATAACTTTCCAGTACGGAATAAGTTTGTCTCGTCGCTTTTTTCAGGCCGTATTCGTATGAGAACAGCGCTTATGTCTAAATGGAGTAGCCGTTGTATTATCATACATACATACATACATACATACATACATACATACATACATACATACATACATACATACGTACGTACATACATACATACATACATACATACATACATACATACATACATACGTACGTACATACATACATACATACATACATACATACATACATGCATACGTACATACACACGTACATACATACATACATACATACATACATACATACATACATACATATATACATACATACGTACATACATACATACATACGTACATACATACATACATGCATACATACATACATACGTACATACATACGTACGTACATACATACATACGTACATACATACATACATACATACATACATACATACATACATACATACATACATACACACACATACACACACACACATATGTACATGCATAGTCGATATTCACGCACATTTATATGTATTATGTGCAGGGCTGTGGAGTCGGTACATAAAACCTCCGACCCCGACTCCTCAATTTTTAAATCTCCGACTCCGACTCCTTCATAAAAGCTCAATATGTATTATGTGATAACGGTAAACCTACTAAAGTGAAAAAAGGTATCATAAGACATTTCATCACCACCATGTGAATCATCAGGCTACTGTTTAGACTTATAACCTACATTTAAGTATAAGTATAATGGTTATTGTAGCTAGTATCTATTTGAGATTTTGTATCGATGTCGGAGTTGGAGTCGGTACGTTTTTACCGACTCCGACTCCACCGAAAATTCCTTCCGACTCCGACTCCACAGCCCTGGTTATGTGACATACTGTACACTCATCATCATACCGGGAGTCTCTCAGTTTGTGAGAGTGCAATTTCAAACGTCGGTTTAGAATACAGCAACAAAAAGCCCGCCTGTAACAACGGTTGGTCATATTTGAGCTGATCGCGCCCTCTGTGGGATGTGCAGGTCTTAACCTAAGTATTAGTTTTATTGCAGGTCTTGGAATGACATATTTTTAACATTTTAATACTTTTAACCTTACAGCATTGTGATTTATGTTCAAATTTACGTACTTTAGAGTTTTCATATTCAATATCTTAAGCACTTGGCGACTGTTGTCGGATGTACGTAACTTTATATCGAAAGTTCCCTTCAGATGGCACCTCAGTGCTGAAACATATAGGGGTTTTTATAATAACTTACGTATTTATTTTCTAGTGTGCGAGTTGGTTGACTTAACCTTTTGTAGCCTAGCTGTAACTTCACATACCGCCTGGTTCAACATTAAAAAATTCTACGTGGTGCCCACATTGCGTTTGTTTTGTACGGATCTCAGAACAAACAGCAACTTTGCCTTATAAAACATTAAGAGACTGGTTTTTATAACCGAAGTGGAGAGTGTTTACAGCGCGGTACGCACTGAGTCCTTATATAAAACAGACACGCTTCGTCTTTAAAGGGTTAATGACTCTAAGTCATAGCATTCTGTTGATTATCTTATTACGGACGTTGTCTAGGAGCGTGTCCTAGCCTGGTAGGTGTGTAACAATGGTTTGGAGGAATGCAGGTATGCTACCCTGAAGATGGAGACGCAATTTTCCTCCGAAACGCTGATAAGAACCCACCAGTGTTCAACACGGAATCGTAACCCTGACGATCAGATTGTGAAACAGAAATGGCTGTGCCTTTGCCCTTTTTTTTGTGTTGTTTATCACCCTTCGTTCTATACCTCGCTTTGTCATCTATTTCTTTCTTTCTTCGTTTCTTTCTTTCTCGTTTCCTCCGTTTTTCCTTTAAGGCCGAGGAGTTTATCTCAGTACTACTACGGGTGAACTTTATTCAGCACTGTGGGGAATTCCACATGGAAAATCTGGATTGAATTACCATAGGCCACAGCTGCTTTCCACTTTCACTTCTCACACGCTGACACAATACTCGGGTAGTTAGCATGACGTCGTTGAATAACCAAAGAATCTGCTGGAAACATATTGTATTTTCGCATACAGAACACTTCGTCTTCAAATCTTTTAGACAGAGTAAGAACTATGTGTTGAAAAATTCCCGATTCCTGACGTCACTTCCCCTGAGTGCTTGGCTCGTACGTACAATAGTCGGCTATAAATCGCCGGGAGACAGCGCTCAGATAAAACGCCCCGGATGTCGAATGCTTGAACTCCAAACAGAACTGGAAGCATCAATCAGAAACGCTGGCAGAACACAATGCTGGAACAATCGGTCACGTGTCTCGTTATTTCTACCGCGTGTCGTAAAATTCCGACGGCTATTTAAGCGTAGAGTAGCATTAAATTTGCTGACCAGGCTGTTAGCGAACGATGCGAACAATGCGAACAGTGCGAACAGTGCTTATCTGTCACGGTACCCTCGCTAAGTGTCTACGAACACAGGCCGATTGAACCATGGACGCCGAAATACGACACGATTTAAAACAAAATATATTTGTATTCTTTGGTATAGCTTTTAGTTTTACAGCTGTTGGTACGTAAATTAATCAGCGTGCTTGAAAGGAATAAAAAAGATGTTAGGTTTTACATTATACGCACCGTGCATCTTGTCACAGTCTTCATAACAACCAGCAAAAGTACTGGACAGAATACGTGTATGACGTATACGAAATAATAACACCAACTAATGCACCAAAAAAATATAATTTTATTCGTAAAAGTCTCCTACATGTTTCGACCTTGCTGGGTCATCTTCAGGGAGAAGACACCTCTCAAACGGAGGATGAAGCCTAGGGCACATTCGCACTTAACTATATAAACGCAACCATAGTGTACCAATATTATTCTCCGTGAAGATGGCCCAGCAGGGTCGAAACATGTAGGAGACTTTTACAAATAAAATTATATATTTTTTCGTACATTAGTTGATGTTTATTGTTTCGTATGATACAGTGCACGGACATGGAACATATTAAATTTGTGTATGACATATGTTGGAGACCCCTACATATGTTTCGACAACAAGGTGTCATCTTCAGGGTGTTCGTCACAAAGGAATACAGCAACATCACATCAAGTGATATGGTTAAACGATCAAACATTAAGAACCCAAAACATACAAATTCCACACTCATTGATGTTTGGGTCTTTTAACCCCATAACATGATGTGATATTGTATTGCTTTGTGATGAACCCCCTGAGGATGACACCTGGTTGTCGAAACATAAAGTTGGGGTCTCTAATATACATTTTATATGTATTCTTTCTAGTGCTTTTGTTGCTTGTTACGAAGAAGCTATTAAATGTTCAAAGCAGAACAGTGGAATTTTCTGTAGTGATATGCGGCCAGAATTACAGCCTGTTAATATAATGTGTATTCCTGCCATAAACGTAAAATAACTGTCCTCGAATATGGATTAACTGAACCATAACCTGCTTGTACATAACGGTTGTTTGTTCAACGAAATTAACAAAAAAAAATTGAAACATGAACTACGGCAGCTACACCCCATTTACAGCTGTCGCATAAAAACCGCATTTAACTGTACCGTGCAAATTAATGGAAATGCCTTTTGTTAAATTATCATTCGTGCATATTAAATGTGTTAACAATTCAGTAATTTATTATCAGTGGATGTTAACTGCCAGCGTACCGTAGCTGCAGCGCCCTCAGTGGTCCCATTTCACTGCGGCTTTCTTCTGGGCGCGGAGCGCGTTGGAGGGTCCGTGTGATTGCTGCACCACAGCAGGCCTGCACGGTCACATGTTCTGCTGGAATTAAGGCTGACGACAATTCGGTAACATAAAGTAATCATCATCACCATCATCAGCACAAAAACCCATGAAGGATCTTGGTTTCCAGTACGAGCTACTTCCACTTTGCTCTATCTAAGGCTCTTCTCCGCTAGTTTCTTATCCCCGTTTTCCTTTGGGGCTCCATTAACTTCATCTTGCTTTTCGTCTTCTCACTTTTCTTTAACATGAAGTGGTGAGCTTGATATATATCCGTTGACTGAATACAAACGTAAATTTGAGTTGTCCCTGCCCACACTATGTAAACATGTAGGGGGAGTACAAGTGTAGATCTGCCCGTGCTTAAACTCGGCACTTGATTGATGTGAGTAATCAACTTCACGCCCCGGCCACTTTAACCCCCTGGACAAGAACCTCGGTACCCACTGAATAGGAGGCTGGGCGGGCCCCAGAAATTGAGAAAATATGCTCTTTTGAAATCCGGGGAATTATAAAAAAACAGGTAGGAGTAATGTTACAATTGTTCCTCTTCGTAAGCAGCATACAGTCATGAGTGCAGCCGGCGTGGAAGTATGTTCCATCCATTATTAAGCTTGGGGAATAAATTGAGGATAATGATCTGGTTCAGGCTGTGGTCATCTTAGCCGTTATTTGAGCAACACCGGTCGTAAAAGCCTGAAAAAATATACCAGGCGGTGAAATGCAGGGCAGAGGCGCCGAATGTGACAGAAGTTCCTAATGTGGGCCACCACATCTGATTTCTTAGCAGATGCTTAGTGACGTCATGTTGAAGGAGGCCTGAATTGGCGGAGTTCTTCTGTAATTATGACATAACTAACTAACTAAGTAACTAATCATGGCGCAGAGGCTTTCTTGAGAAGCTAACAGTTTCTCAGCTAGTCAACAAAATTTCCTTCATTTTACGAAGCCCGGAGGTTCATTACCACGTTCGCAAGAACCCGCTACCTGTCCCTATCCTGAGCCAGCTCAATCCAGTCCATGCCCCATCCCACTTCTTGATCCATTTTAATATTATCCTTCCATCTACGCCTGGGTCGTAGTTATGATATATGATTTATTGTTATGGTCGGCGTAGTCTTCGAGAGTTTTTGTTCGTACGGACCCCCCCCCCCCATTGCTCAAGGTTGGTGATTTTAACTTGCTCATCGCTTTCGTTTTAAGTACTTGTTGTAACGCTGTATTTCGTACGTCATGTACGATACGTGAATTCACAGCATGTCGTACATACAGGTTGAAGTGCTGTGTTGTCCCCACATAGGGGGTACCCCAAATTGGGAGTCTGTATTGGAGCCGCTGCTTTGGGTTGTGTAACGGTGGCTGAAATCTTTTGCAGTAAATGAAGATGTGTTTTGGAAATGTCACTTTTGTCTGGCATGGGCTTATCAGGTAGCACAAAAATGGAACGCATTAAATGTCATAAGTCTCTTTGCGAGAAACGTAGTAAGCAACAAAAGGAAATCAGCAAAAGAGGACCCCTTTCCAGTGGAAAAAGAAGGCCTATCAAACAGGAAAAAGTACGGTGATACCACCAATTTCGCCATCGAGCGAGTTAGGTGTTTCCTCAGAGTCAGAAGGTGCATGGGGGAAAGAAAGTGAGGATGTTCATATTGTGCAGGTTTGTTCACTGAAGACCACGACGGTGAGGAATGGGTTCAGTGCCAGAAATGTTCGAAGTGGTCACACGCTGTTTGTGCGAACTATCCGTAAATGGCCTTTGCGCGTGGCCGGTGTAAGAAATGACAAGCACTCGTTCACTGTGGCAGCTAGATGTTACGAAAAACTTCATTTTGTAACATAAATAAGTGGAACCTCCAGTTTCTGGCCTCCACAAATTGTTTTCTTGCCCTTAAGTGTGAGAAACCCGCAGTACCCAATAGTACGTAGGTAAAGTTAAAGCAGTCCCATTACAGGCTTGGACAGGCCCACAGGGTTCCAGGAGGTTGAGGCTCCCAGATTTCTAGACAATCGGCACATGAAGGTGGTAAGGTTGTCAGCCATACGCACCGGCCGCCTTGACCCCAGGGCCATAGTGCGACCGGCAGGAGTATGTCAATGAAAAAATCCACTGACACCATCGGGAATCGAACCCGCGACCTGCCGGTTTGTAGCGCAGTGCCTCAACCAACTGCACCACCACGGCCCCTAATGGTACGTAGGAGAAACCACATATTAGGTGTCGATTTATGTTGTTTTGTAAAATTGGGATTATCTCTATAATGAATTATTTTCATGAAATAATAACCACTATGTTTACTAAAGGATTGCTGAGCTTCAAAATGCATTAAAAGTTGCTTATTGTAAGCTGTATCGTCGGTGTGACCAAAAAACAAACACTACTCCATGTTAGGCAATTTTTCCTCCATGACGGACTTCTTGCGTACATTGCTTAGTACAGGGTATACACAAAAGAACGATGCGGTTTCAAACGTTAACAAGAAATTTATTTCTCACCTTACGCGGGCACAACGTACACCGTCAGCAGCGGCAACTGTCCAAGTTTCTCCTGCGTTAATCACAATCCTTCAATGTGTGCACCCTGGGTCACACGACACACATCCACACGGTAATCAAATTCATCCCAGACTCGGTGCAGCATGTCCGCTGTAATGGTCTGCAGTGCATGCGTTATCCGATCACGAAGTTCCTTGCGGGACATGGGCAATGGTGGTACCTAAACGCTGTCTTTAACGCTGTTTACGTAGCACCATTGCCCATGTCCCTCAGGGAACTTCGTGTAAGGTAACTTGTCCCTTGTAAGTTGAGAAATAAATTTCTTGTTAACTTTTGAAACCGCGCCATTCTTTTGTGTATACGCAGTATTTCATCCTACCTTCTTCCTTACGTCCGTATTTACTTTTCAGATATCATTTTTCACACTTCGCCTTGTGCTTCAAAATGTACGTAAAATTTAATTACCAAGCGTTCTTTGTTACCATACAGCATGCTCGAAGTTGTAGTTGACATTCCATTAGGTGTCAAAGTATCTGTTGACTTTGGGTAACTTCTTAAGGGAGGCTTCAGTGCCGTAAGAAGTGTGGCAGGAAGTGTCGTATGCTGTAGAAGTGAGGTGTGTGTAACGTCAGATGTAACAGCCAGATGTGAAAGCAAAGTTTTTCCTTTCTTTCAAAGTGAGTGTGACAGTATCCATTAGACGCAGTACAGCGTTCGCTTTGAAGAACTGTCCCATTCACTCCATCGTGTGGAAAGTCTTTGTAATGTGTGTATTTAGTCACGAAGTTTAAGACTGTATTGACTCACCAGTAGATCGAAACATTCCTGAGTCTAACACAACGAGCTTGCCGTATTCCGTAACAACTTGTTCAAAACGTAGTGTGAAAATTATATTGGACGTTTCCGTAGTTTTACTCAGTCCCTGCAAAAAATACCGGATTTGTGCATCAGATTAAGCCACGATCACTTCCTGCCACATTAATTCCAATTAATTATTTTCAAACTGGCGTGCTTGTGCTACAATATCGCCACTAAATAGTTTATGATTTCCTTGTATCGCGATAGCGGCGATATAAGAGGTTGTATTTCCCCTGAGTGTTATACGAATCGTCTGTGTGGATTTTCTCTGCATTCAAACAACGGCAATATTTTGTGTAAGCCAGAATGGACACCAATTACAGCCCTTAGTTTTATGATGACATGTAAGTATATTAGAAAGGAAGTTACAAATACTTATTATGAGCTACTAACATAATCACTGTAATCGCTTATACAGGCCCAGACACCTGAAATATCGATAATACGTATCTTCAGGTCTGCGTGCTGTGTTCAGTGTAGGCCTACATAAGGTAGCTAATTTACCGTTTGCAGTAGGCACTAGTATTAATCACCTAGACAGATGTCAGTCTATGATTTATGGAGACATTATTCTCATCACTTACTCGTATAGACATACATGGGTAGGATTTTTTACCTTACGGCAATGAAAAAATTATCTCCGCCCATCCGGCTTACAGAATTAACGATGGTTCTCGCTAGGGACTTGCGCTGCTGGAACGTATAGAGCGACAAGCAACATCAATCATTGTTTCCAGTTGTTTTGTGCAATATACATCTACCAGCTTGCCAAAAGTGCTAGCATTTTTTGCCTTCTAGCTACCTTATACATCTTTTCCCTCTCCACGTTGTTTAGAATTATTCTTCTTATTCTCCTAATTGTTGAGATGGTTACCACAGCTATAAAACACTTAATGAGTATTCGGTAATTTTTCCCTCATGGTGTAACATTCTCTAGTGGGCCACGGCCACTTTGCTCGTGAGGTCGAAACAGTATTTCGTCCCTATCTCGCCTCGCATTGCAGCGGGGCGACCGAAATCAAACACCTGGCACTGCTTACTCATGCGGTAGAAGCAGTGCAAGTTTTGTCGAAGTCGCACTTTGCGCGAGGGACCGAAAGTGTTTTTCGTCTCTATCTCGCCTGGCTTTGCAGCGGGGTGACCGAAACCTCACACCTGACACTTCATACGCTCACGCTGAAAGCAGTGCAAGTTTGGTCGAAATGGATCGGTAATGAAGGTCACTTTTCTCATGACACCGGAGGAGTTCTTCGTCTGTGTCTCACCTCGCTTGGCAGTAGAGTGACCTAAACGTCGCACCTGGAACTCTCTGCACATGCGCTACAAGCAGTGCAAGTTTAGTAGAAATCGGTTGGTAATGAAGGGCACTTTACTCGCGAGGTCGAAACAGTTTTCTCGTCCGTATCTCGCCTCGCACTGAAGATGGGTGACCGAAACGACACACCTGACACTCGCTACCCATACTCAAGAGACATATCCCTGGCCCGGCAGGTTTCGAACCCGCAATCCCAGGAAGGGAGCGGCCGTAGTCCCACGCCTTAGACCTCTTGGCCACTTGGCTCGACGTTTTCAGTAACTCCTGTTTCTGATCTTTAACCTTTTAAAGCCTAGCGGTAACTTTACGTACCACCAGGTTTAACATTAAAAAATTCTACGTGGTGCCCACATTGCGTTTATGTGTTTTGTACAGATCTCAGAACAAACAGCAACTTTTGCCTTATAAAACATTAAGAGATTGGTTTTTATAACCGAAGTGGGGGTGTTTACAGCGCGGTACGCACTGAGTCCTTATATAAAACAGATACGCTTCGTCTTTAAACGGTTAAGTCACCTGTCCTAGCAGGAGGCACTTGTAATATGTTCCTGTCTTGAAAAGAACTTGGGTTTTTATCTCCCTCTTTATTAGCAAATGTATGTCTTTTGTACACTGAATCCTTCCGCTGCTGCGATTGGATTGGTCGTCATGCATTCATCCTAATAACACTAGTCTCGCAGGGCACAGTTTGTAGATTTGGCTGGATTTTGGGAAATCTTGAAATGTACATTTCTGAATTTGGAACATTTCGTTGCCGGATGCAGAAGCATCAGTCAACAAGTTCTGATACGGAATTTACATGCGCTGTATGTGTTACATTATCCTAACTGGTATCAAGTCCGTTTACACTGCAGTGGTAAATTTAGCATAAAAGTTACCGCAACAACAGTTTCTGTCTGTACACATGCGAGATACTGTGGGTCTGAAAACGGACTGCTTCACAAAGGGCCGACTTCAGTAAGGCACTTTGTATTCCAACCGAACACCAAATATACGTGTAGAAATGTTCTGTTATACATCTACATATGCACGGAAATACCGCAGTACTTGTAAGTTCCTGCATCAGGTTTGGTCAAAATTTGCCAAGGTTTAAAAATATTAAGAAAGGCAAATACGTTATTCCTGCCTGTAAATAAAGCGATCTTTGAAAATGAATTTAAGTAAAAGAACACTAATCACTAACAAATGCTCAAAGAGAGTTTTATCATCAATCGTAACACACTCCTACATGTTTCGACCCAGCTGGGTCATCTTCAGGGAGAGCTTTTCGTTACCGTTACACTGGAGTTGCACTTTACAGTTGAGTGAGAATGTGCTGTTGACTGTGTACTGCATTGTTTTTGGAGGCGTGAACTCTCTGCGGTGCCGACCTGAACTGCAGTTCAGGTCGGCACCGCAGAGAGTTCACGCCTCCAAAAACAATGCAGTACACAGTCAACAGCACATTCTCACTCAACTGTAAAGTGCAACTCCAGTGTAACGGTAACGAAAAGCTCTCCCTGAAGATGACCCAGCTGGGTCGAAACATGTAGGAGTGTGTTACGATTGATGATAAAACTCTCTTTGAGCATTTGTTAGTGATTAGTGTTCTTTTACTTAAATTCATTTTCAAAGATCGCTTTATTTACAGGCAGG
>BLKM01000442.1:715801-727996 GCA_013340265.1 Coptotermes formosanus
AAAAAAAAAAAAAAAAAAAAAAAAAAAAAAAAAAAAAAAAAAAAAAAAAAAAAAAAAGATAACGTTGTGTAATTATGAATTATAGTGAAAATAAGCCCAGTGCCGATTGTTTACAGAATTGGAGTGGAAAATATAAATGCAGTTGCCACTTATGACAATTATATATATATATATATATATATATATATATATATATCAGTTTGGATACTTGGGAAACTCCTGAAGTCGCCCCAGGAACCTAGGAGTGTCAATGCCTTTGGTACGTGTACATTTTCTACGCAGTGCCGCGGCGCCACAGACGTTCGTGATTGCTTGTCCTCTGCACCAGCCCCACCACTTCTTGGACCAGTCAATATCTCAGTGCTTGTTGTTCATTCTAGAAGCATTTCGACGTACTGGGTCCAAACCTTAACACTGAACTGTTTATTACCAAAGTTGAACCACGTTTAGCTGTGTGAGATTGCGGGGCTGTATCGTACAGGGATAAAGTGGAAAAAACAAGCTGTTGGAAAAGTTTGTATTCGAAAAATATTCCGCTTTTTGAGAGGGAATGTCGATAAGGGAGAACGTCGATTAGTAGAACCCAACTCGTGTGTGAGCAGCTGTCGCAGTTGCTTCATAACTGGAAGGTCCTGGGCTTACATCTGGACGTTCTATCTTAAGTTTCTCTTAGATTTCTAAGCAGCCTGTATCTCTTGATGCTAGATAATGTCTAAAATAGGTGATACCAGCTCCTTCCACATCCTTCCGTCCATTTCATTAATCAACCTGTCATCCGGTGCCGCATAAACTGAGCAGCTGAATGCGATGTTAAATAAATCAAGAACGAATAAATGGCTAGATAAATAGCTGGGTGGGTAGATAGGAGGGTGGGTGGGTAGGTAGGTAAGCAGGCAGGCAGGCAGACAGGCAGGCAGACAGACAGACAGACAGACAGACAGGTAGGTAGGTAGGTAGGTAGGTAGGTAGGTAGGTAGGTAGGTAGGTAGGTAAGCAGGCAGGCAGGCAGGCAGGCAGGCAGGCAGGCAGGCAGGCAGACAGACAGACAGACTGGCAGGCAGGTAGGCAGGTAGGTGGTGGTAGTAAGTAGGTGGGTAGGTAGGTAGGTAGGTAGGTAGGTAGGTAGGTAGGTAGTACTTGCGTAGATAAGCCATATTTGAAGAACTAACGGGGTGAGGATTCCGCTCTTCTAAGATATGACGCTGAGCGACTGGGTAATCGGATCCCAACGTTTCGAGGCACCGTAATTGACCTCATCTTCGACAGTCGAAGTATCCAAGAAGAACGAAGGACATTTTTACCCTAAAGATGAAGACACTACGGTGCTTCGAAACGTCGGGATCCGTTTACCCAGTCGCACGTGTCATATCACAGAAGCGCGAAAACCTGAACAACACCGCTGAGAAAGCCTAAAAACTCGCCACTTGCGGAGTGTCTTTGTTATGAGTAGGTTTAGGATTACATTGATTTTGCATATTGCATGTGTAAAACAAAACTACATTTAAATTGTCACTTAGGGCCAGTCTTGTACATAACGAACTGTGCACTTCGTTATTTATAGGATTGGCTAGAAGTAAAAGTTTAAATGTAGTTTTGTTTTACACACGCAATACGCAAAATGCGTGCAATATTTAAGCCTAGTTATGAGGAATGCTTCTCTGTTAGCTTCTCAAGAAGGCCTCTGCTCCATGGAGTTAGTTAGTTAGTTATGAGGAATGCTTGCTATTATTCGGTGCAGAATCCTTTGTCTTCCAAGTTGCTATCCAAAACACAAAGATTAGGGTGTACAGAACTATAATTTTACTTGTTGTTTTATATGGGTGTGAAACTTGGTGTCTCACACTGAGGGAGGAGCAAAGACTAAGGGTGTTCGAGAATAGGGTGCTGAGGAGGATATTTGGGCCTAAGAGGGACTAGGCAACAGGGGAGTGGAGAAGACTACATAACTAGGAACTTAATGACCTGTACTCATCACCAAATATTACTGGGGTAATCAAATCGAGGAGAAAGATGGGCGGGGCATGTAACACGTATGGGGGAAAAGAGAGGTACATACAGTATTTTGGTGGGAAGACCTGAGGGAAGGCGACCACTTGGGAGACCCAGGCATAGATGGGAGGATATTATTAAAATGGATATTCAAGACGGGGATGGGGTCACGAACTGGATTGAGCTGGCTCAGGATAGGTACAGGTGGCGGGCTCTTATGAATGCGGTAATGAACCTCCGGGTTCCATAAAATGCGGGGAATTTCTTGACTAGCTGAGAAACTGTTAGCTTCTCAAGAAGGCCTCTGCTCCATGAAGTTAGTTTGTTTGCTGGTTGGTTGGTTGGTTGGTTGGTTGGTTAGTTAGTTAGTTAGTTAGTGGGTTAATTAGTTAGTGGGTTGGTTGGTTGGTTGGTTGGTTGGTTGGTTAGTTAGTGGGTTGGTTGGTTGGTTGGTTGGTTGGTTGGTTAGTTAGTTAGTGGGTTGGTTGGTTGGTTAGTTAGTTAGTTAGTTAGTTAGTTAGTTAGTGGGTTAATTAGTTAGTGGGTTGGTTGTTTGGTTGGTTGGTTGGTTGGTTGGTTAGTTAGTTAGTTAGTTAGTTAGTTAGTTAGTTAGTTAGTTAGTTAGTTGTGAGGAAAATTGGAACATGAAACCATAATCATTTTTCTTATTAATCCTTGTTTTTGCATTTCTTCTGCTCTTGTTGCTAATCACGTACGTCTGCATATGGCTATGAATTTTACATACGTCCAGAAATAACGCTAAGAAATGCCAACAAGAGCAAAAAACAAACATGCTGCTGGCGCGGGACATATAACTTACTCTTGTTTTCCATCTTTCCCCAGTCCCCTCTTTCAGTCTGTCTTTCTTTAATATCCGGTTTATATTTTACGTAGTTCTGTGAAAACTGGCCAGTCCATTTTAACTGTTACAGGAAGTGGGCCACGGATCGTACTTTAAATTCGTCTCCCCTGATAGAACACAGAAAATACCTTCTATTTTGTGTACACAGAACTGCATTTACTGAAGTTAGTAATGCCTGATATGTCAAACAAACAAAGAGTAACGCCGCCACATATGTATTTGCTGTATTCAGCGTTCTGTAATTTATGACTTCTGAGCCATTATTCTAGGGTTCGTAGCAAACGGAGCCCCATGGTGAATTCCCGTGGTAAATCTGCAGCGACAAGGGAAATAATTTTATCTCTGGCTGCGATATGAAAAATAAATCAGGAAACATAACCAGGTCCCGTCATTCTCTCTGCCTCAAGGCCTCACTTTACGTCGCGGTACTGACCCAGTTCCGATGACACATATTAACCCTTTAAAGACGAAGCGTATCTGTTTTATATAAGGACTCAGTGCGTACCGCGCTGTAAACACTCTCCACTTCGGTTATAAAAACCGGTCTCTTATTGTTTTGTAAGGCAAAAGTTGATGTTTGTTCTGAGATCCGTACAAAACACATAAACGCAATGTGGGCAGCACGTAGAATTGTTTAATGTTAAACCTGGTGGTACGTAAAGTTACTGCTAGGCTTTAAAAGGTTAAACGTGACGCTTTGTGAGTCGGCGAACCGGATGTACCTTTCAGATATCTGAGGTGGCTTACTGAGGTCGTCAGGCACCGTAGTCAGGAGCGTCTGAATGTTGGCCCCCGCTGTGAAAATGGAGAATAAGGTATGCAAGAACATCGACCGGTTTGGGGGGGGGGGGGTATTTGGAGAATAAATGTTGAGGGGACTATTTGGCCCTAAGAGAAGCAAAATGTCAGCACAGTAGAAGAAAGTATAAAATGAAGAAATTTACAGTCTGCACTCTTCTCTTGTTAATGTTGGTGGGATTAAATCTGAGGGAACGGCGAGCATTGCGGTCTGAAGGTTAGCATTCATGCTTCGTATTTGGAGGTATCGGGTTCAAATCACGCTCAGAGCACTGGACGGTTTTCCCAGTCCCTTCAGGCGCATGACGTAGTAATGCCTCAGATTAGGCTATAACATCTTCCACATCCTCTTCGTTTCATTATTCATTCAATCATCGTCTTGTCATTCTACTCTGCAGGCCTGTAGTCTACGTGTTGACAGCGCCGTTAAATAAGTAAAATGAAGACAATGAGACAAATCGAACGTGAAGTAATCAAGGAAAAAAATTAGAAATATGTATACAGAGTTTTGACGGGGAGTGCTCAAGGAAAGAATCACTTGGAGGATATATTACTAAAAATGAAGGAATCATATATTGGATCCAGCAGGATCATTGCATGCTCTGATATTGAATTTTTTTGTGAACAGGAGAAAACATTTTTTGTCTGTTACGCAACTGTCAGTTGTTTCAAGGAATGTCCTGCACCGTGTAGGTGGTTATAGTTCGATTCAGGTAGAGCTCTGTTGTGCGTATTGTAGCGAAATATGCGTACTTGTCACTAGCTACAGTGTACGAAACTCAATTACTGATATTTTGTTTTGTATCTCGTAAATGATCACAAGAGAATAGACGATTTCCCGAACTACTTTGACCACGGAAACATTTGTAAACATTTTACACATACGAAATGTAAAGTGGAGAAGATTAGGAAATATGCACAGCACGTTTTATTTGTATTAGTCCCTATTATTCCTGATTGTTTTCACAAAAATCTGACAGTGGAGCACTTTAAATGTGTGTTTTCATGTAGTACACAACAAACAGTACAAAATTTCTCTGTATTTTAGCAATAAATCGACATTCAACCACCCGCAGTTCACAGTACTTATTCAAACAGCTGCACAATAATAAAAGACAATAGTTTATAAATATATGGCACTCCTCCTACGTGTTTTGGCCTACAATGGTCATCTTCAGGGAGGTGATCTTCAAAGGAAAATTGTTATGAGTAATTATATTAGAAATAACTAGTGAACTAGTCTACTGCACGGAAAGTGGATGGTGTCAGACATGCTCACTGTTTGTGTTCAGGTCGTTAACTCTTTCTTCAGCCTCAGCTAGTACCTTTAAACACGCTCAGTGTTTACGTTCAGGTCGTTAACTCTTTCTTCAGCCTCAGCTAGTACCTTTAAACATGCTCAGTGTTTACGTTCAGGTCGTTAACTCTTTCTTCAGCCTCAGCTAGTACCTTTAAACATGCTCAGTGTTTACGTTCAGGTCCTTAACTCTTTCTTCAGCCTCAGCTAGTACCTTTAGACATGCTCAGTGTTTACGTTCAGGTCGTTAACTCTTTCTTCAGCGTCAGCTAGTACCTTTAAACATGTTCAGTGTTTACGTTCAGGTCGTTAACTCTTTCTTCAGCCTCAGCTATTACCTTTAAACATGCTCAGTGTTTACGTTCAGGTCCTTAACTCTTTCTTCAGCCTCAGCTAGTACCTCACAAGACATACAGTCTGTCTCTTTTATGTTCAGGATGTTAGCTGTTTGCTCATCCACACCACCGCGAAAATCTACCAAATGTTTCAGTCTTTTTGTGTGTAATGTCTGCACCGATTCTCGTCTCTCGCTTGGCTATTTATTGACCGACTTACGTAGAATACAATATGTGTGTGTGTGGAGGGGGGGGGGGGGGAGAAACAGTTTACGGGATTTTAATCTTATTGGAGGGTTGCTGTTAGCCTGTTGATGGTAAATAAATCCTAGGAATCCTTGAAAGTCGCTGGACTTTGATGTGGGCGAAGAGACTCTGCACTGCTGCACTGCGATGAGAGTGGTTTGTTTGCTCCTTAAGAGAGTGGGCTGCGCCGTAAATACTTCGTGGAACTAAAGGGAAGGGAAGCCAGGGCATACGAATTATTTCTGGAAGTCAGCTAGTAAAATGACAGACTATGCATTTCCGCACGTTGTGAAGTTCAAAAAGCCGTCTTGCTGAATATTCTTATGTGTTAATGTGTAATGTATTGTTGGGTGAAGAGTTACCGCAAGTGCCTTCGAAACATCGGGAAGGCATCGAAACAACGGAAATTATTCGCCTAACGACAGCGTTAAGGCCCGGATGACCTGGAATAAGTTCTTATGAACTTAGGGCACAAATTAGTGATGCTTCTTCATTACATAACAGAAAAAATATCCAAAAATTGTTCCAGATTCACATTAATGCTTTACTTAATAAATGCAATACGAATTTTTACGTACATAAGTCCCTGAAAAGCAAAGTGGTGTAAGTCACAATTTGTTCATTCGCATAACTTAACACAACTTTGCCTGTCGGGGAATGGCGTTATCGTTGACCCACCTTGACATAGGCTGTGCACCGAGGGGTACATTCTTCTTCTTCTTCTTCTTCTTCTTCTTCTTCTTCTTCTTCTTCTTCTTCTTCTTCTTCTTCTTCTTCTTCTTCTTCTTCTTCTTACCGTGGCGCAACAGTCCCTAGTGGGCCAGGGCCTCCTCCGTATGGAGGCTTCACGATCACACTCAGACACACCACACTCGGTAGGACTCCTCTGGACTAGCGATCAGCCCGACGCAGAGACCTCTACCTGACCACACAACACTCACAAGAGACAGACCTCCATGCGTCGGGCGGGATTCGAACCCACAATCCCAGCAAGGAAGCGGTCACAGGCCCACCCCTTAGACGGCGCGGCCACTGGGATAGGCGAGACTAAGTTAATAACCGCAAATTACACCATTTTACCTCTTCACAAATCTCACTGCTGTGATATCGTACAAATAGTACTTACCTCAGTTTGCTTGGAACACTGACTTACACCACATTGCCTGGCAAGGGCTCGTATATAGACGGTGTGGTTACAAAAATACGCCGTAGTGATTCTTGAACTTTTGTCCCATTCATAAATGTCGTCTTACTGAGAAACGAGGGCAACGCACTTTCTCATTCTGCGTTCTGCCAATGAAAATATTTTATTCATTGCGTTTATAGCTGTAATAAAAGAGAATTTATGTTCAAATAACGATGTCTTGGGGAGAAATCTTTTAATAATATTTAAGTTCGGTTATCTTTCAGTTTTCAAGTGCTGAGAAGAAACGTGGAATAAAATATGGAAATTGTGGTGCTGTGTGTATAAAATTGTACTGAAGTAACAGATAAGAATAGAATAAAATAAAGCACCGTCAGACACAACACAATTCTGTATTGCATAAAATGTACATTACGCGTGCAACATGTTTCGTTTCGCATTTTGAACCATCACCAGGCACAGGACACAAGATAATAAAACACAACACCATCACGCGTAGTGTATAAAGATACAGTCAGAAAACAATACCATCGCGCGTAGTGTATGAAGATACGGTCAGAAAACAACACCATCACGCGTAGTGTATGAAGATACGGTCAAAAAACAACACCATCACGCGTAGTGTATAAAGATACGGTCAGAAAACAACAACATCACGCGTAGTGTATAAAGATACGGTCAGAAAACAACAACATCACGCGTAGTGTATAAAGATACAATCATAAAACAACACCATCACGCGTAGTGTATAAAGATACGGTCAGAAAATAACACCATCACGCGTAGTGTATAAAGATACGGTCAGAAAACAACACCATCACGCGTGGTGTATAAAGATACGGTCAGAAAACGACACCATCACGCGTAGTGTATAAAGATACGGTCAGAAAACAACACCATCACGCGTAGTGTATAAAAGTACAGTAAGATACAGTGATATCTGACTGTATCTGTATACACTACGCATGAAGGTGTGCTGTTTTATTATCTTGTGTACGGTGCCTGATGGGCGGACGCGGTGGCGCAGTTGGTTGAGGCACTGCGCTGCAAACCGGCAGGTCGCGGGTTCGTTTCCCGATGGTGCCATTGGATTTTTTTTCATTGGTATAATCCTGTAGGTCGCACTATGGCCCTGGGGTCGACGCATCCTCTTACAGAAATGAGTACCAGGAATATTTCCTGGGGGGTAAACGCGGCCGGTTCTTAGGGCTGACAACCTTACCACCTCCATGTGCCGACTGTCTAGAAATCTAGGAGCCTCGACCTCCTGGAACCCTGTGGGACTGTCCAGGCCTGTAATGGGACTGCTTTACCTTTTACTGTGCCTGATGATGATTCAAAATGCGAAACGAAACATGTTGCACGTGTAACGTATAGAATTGTGTTGTGTCTGACTGTATTTTACTTTATTCTTATTTATAAACTGACACAAAGGGATGACTCAGTTCAAGTGTAAGGTAACAGAGAATAAATGTCACTATTGCGGTGTTCGCGAAGGAAGCACTGCGGCATATCCAGTGTAACACCGTCAGTTTATTTAGCATCTTGTGTAATGATCCAGGAGGAGCTATAACACCGCCGGCATGCTTAACGCGACCGTGCTATATTAGAATAATGTGCTTATCATTAGCGCCAAGAAAATGTTAACTTCATTACATCAGCCTAGGAACTTGCGAGAAGAACTTTACACGAAATGAAGTCCGGGCTGTGAAATTCCGCTACGGTAATGCATCTCACAAAGCTTAATGGTCTGTTGGAGCAGATAGCTTGTCTATATCGCTGTACTGAAGCACTCTGAACTGGCTGCAAAATGTCAGTACAGGCACAGTGCCGAACTGAAACGTGCCTTACAGGTAAATGGCAAATATTTTTACGAGAGTTCGAAAAATTGTGAAAAGCGACTGATAGTCCGAAAACGTCTTGTCTGTACACATGGAACAAATCGACTCTCGCTGGATGGATTTTCATGAAATTCTGTGTTTGAGTATTTTTCGAAAATCTGTCGAGAAAATTCAAGTTTCATTAAAATCTGACAAGAATAACGGGTACTTTACATGAAGACCTATGTACATTTATGGTAATATCTCGTTGAATTCTTCTTATTGTATTTTATGGGTATATCGTATTTGTGTAAGTATTTTGTAGTTTGTGGGTATATGGTATTTGTGTAGGTATATTGTACTTATGTAGGTATATTGTATTAGTGTAGGCACATTGTATTGTGTGGGTGAATTGCCAATACGTGTGCTGTAATTTGTGCTGTTCCATTTATGTATGTGTTATTGTATTGTGATGTCTGTACTGGTGTAAGACCGCTGCCACCGGGTGAAAACCCAATTGCAGTAAGAAATAATAATAATAATAATAATAATAATAATAATGTTGCAGACAAATCTTTTAGAGAAAATCAAAACACATTTTATGTTCAAAATTTTTTCCGAAAATCTTATATTTTAGTAACTTGCTCGGCTTCCTGAATTTGCCTTGTGAAATCCTCCGTTTGCTATATAAAAGACGGTTTTAAGATTTCAAAATGGAGTGTAGGTGTAATGCAGAATTTCCGTTGCCTCTCGTAAGTACGACCTTCATGTTACAACGGGGAAAGGATTAGCAAACAGAAGGCAAGCAGTTTCTGAAACCGCCTTGAGTAACTTGACATGTGTCAGTGCGACACACGATCATCCAAGTTGCCCAAAAAGACACTCTCCTCTGACACTGATGAGCGAGTAACCAAAACAAACACTCGAGACAGAAAGTTGTTTGGACTAATCTGAACGGGAAGTTACGTCGAGTTCTCTCTCGTGACTGTTTCGCGGCTCAGTGTCGTCTCTTGTATGAAGCCCGTCTTTGTAGCTAGCTCGTCAAGGGACGTAATGGGAAGCACAGTTTCCTAACAAAATCATCAGTAAAGTAACTAAGGGAAACAGGGAGATTGTGTTAGCGATCTTCACATAATTAACTTACCTACAAACGTAGCAGTAGCTTGATTCGTATGAGATTCCAGAATGATCCTGATCTCTGTGTGAGAAGGATGATGGCCGAAAAATTGTTTGAGTGTTCAGCCGCATTTTGGAATTCCCAGATTCCATTCTCAATTAGGAGGCAGACCACCGTGACTGATTATGTGTGGTTTGCTTAACGTTTTAAAGCCTAGCGGGTACTTTACGTACCACCAGGTTCAACATTTAACAATTCTGCACGGTGCTCACATTGCGTTTATGTGTTTTGTACGGATCTCAGATCAAACGGCAACATTTACCTTATGCCTCATTAACTGATTGTTTGTTATAACTGAGGTGGAGAGTATTTACAGCGCGGTAAGTGCTGAGTCGTTATATCGACAGGTTACCTTTCGTCTTTAAAGGGTTAAGTGCCTCTAGGCAAGTGACTGGATAGCACCATAAAATGTACCGAGATTTATCCCTGCAACGTCTTCTTACTTTTGTCCGGAGCCCCTTTTCTTGTGTCTTCAGCTTCTTCCTCTTGTTCATCTATTCATTTCCATATCGCCTCAGTTAAACTAGAGGAGAGGAACAAGGATTAATGTTGTTTCATTCCTGTGATGATTCTACCATGTTGTGGTGTGATAAAGAGACCGAGTCGCCAACAGGTGGTGTCACCTAAACGTCGGTAAAAAAAATACTGCAGCACCGTCTCATAACCAGAGCTCTGAAATGAAGATTAACCCTTTAAAGACGAAGCGTGTCTGTTTTATGTAAGGACTCAGTGCGTACCGCGCTGTAAACACTCTCCACTTCGGTTATAAAAACCAGTCTCTTAATGTTTCATAAGGCAAAAGTTGCTGTTTGTTCTGAGATCCGTACAAAACACATAAACGCAATGTGGGCACCACGTAGAATTTTTTAATGTTAAACCTGGTGGTATGTAAAGTTACCGCTAGGCTTTAAAAGGTTAAAGATAAACAGGAGTGAAACCTGAGATTTTTACAGCTAAGAATGATTGAGCAATATCTGAGGTACTTGGTGTAGTGACTAGGCTACGGAATGAACGGCCAGGTTTCGAATTCCAGCAGGGACAGGAGACTTTTTCTTCTCCAAAATATCCAGACCGGCTCCAGGACCCAGTCACCCTGCTAAGTCAGTGGGCGCCTGGGTGCTTTACCGGGTGTAAGGCGACCGGGGCGTGACGTTGACCATCCACACCCATCTAGCGCTGAGGGTAAGAATGAGTGGAGCTCTAACTCTCCTCCCCCTATATGCCTTCATGGTGTGGACAGGAGCAACTTTACCTTTTTACTCGTGCGCCGTCAAGTGTGGTGTTGTGCTTTCACATTGTATCAGGCTATAATTCGAAAACTATATGTTAGAGGAACGAATTCTATTCTGCTTATTCTGTTGTATTGTAAATTCAACTGAAAACTGGTTTCCGAGATCCGAGTACGTGGGGATTTGATGTCGTCTTTATTCATATCCTGCAGAACTGTGTAGACAGACAATAATGTTGCGATAAACTTACTAACACCAACAAATGCACGATAGTGAACACATATACAGCGCGTATTAACTCCAAAAACCCCTACATATGTTTCGGCAAGTTATTGTCGTCATCAGGGGGTTTCAGTGAAAGGTGCACATGGTTTAATAATTACGTGACGCGAATTCAGTTGCGTGTTTAATTACCCATCATTTATAATAATTTTTTTCCCATCCGGCCCGTTAATGCAAAACCCGTCGGCTGCACGCACCAATTTCGAAAGCCACATAGATCTAGGGATGAAAATTTGACTCTTTTTGGTTCTGGTCCAAGAATTGGTATCGAAATACATCTTTCAGGGTTTCAATTTGTGTAACCGTTGTTCTGTACAGATTACACTATAATGTTGGCTGTCAAAGGGTGCTTCTGCTTCTACTTGCAGTTGCTAAGACGTTGGAATTAAACTGGGAAAGATAACGAACCCCTCTGAATGACAAGAAAAAACTTTTTTAAGCCTATAGAGTTCAGTGGAATGACTACGTAACTTCCCCATCCTCCTGTCTCACTTGTGACTGTATTCATCTTTCCCCCTCCAGTTTGCCACTTCGATTCAAATTTCGGAAGATAAAAATTTAATTTAATACTGCAACTCCAATTCTGTCAAAGCTTAGCCATTTTATTAGGCAGGCTTTATCTATAACAAAGCTCGCCTAATGTCAGACGCCGCTGTTACCATGGGAAGCATTATATGTGTCGGAAAGCGAACAGAACCGCCAACAGTAATCCATGCTTTGACACTGAGTTAGGTGGGGTAAGGTTGCACTTTGAGGCTTATCAACTGATGTCATTGGAGATACGGTAGACTTACTCTATTTTTGCTCTTTGTCCTTCTTCTGACATTAAAAGCACGCCCATTCTCAGGTGAGACCCTGGGAAAACGCCTACTGATTTGGGTCCGGCAGAAAGAGAACTTTATTTTCCCGATCACAAAGTGTTGTGTTCTCACTTCACCGCGATACAGTATTGTGAAATGTACCTAATTCTGCACTCTCACTGCAGTGGCACATGTAGACTTACCGGTGCACTCTCA